>CANSZD010001527.1:0-206253 GCA_947648045.1 Beta corolliflora
TTTTTTCGTTTATTTCATTAGACCTAATAATTCTTGATATCGTTGCATCTCATTCTAGGGAAGACTTGGTTGTTTGGTTCAACATAGGAAGTGATATTTCCAAGGGGATTTTTTTGGCTGTGTTTATGTAGTTCCATTTCCTTTATGGTGAAAAAAGGTTGTGGTACTGGAAAGTGTTAAATTACTTGAGGTTGGGGGTATAAGGTATTGAGCTTCCTTTATTATGCAGGAAGTAGAACTTGCAATATCCCCTCAAAAAAAAAAAAAAGTAGAACTTGCAATTTAGTTTTTGTTATTCAGACTTCACTATTTTCTACTTTTGAACAACTTCCTCTCCTCCTTGATTTAATAAGTTGAGACAAATAAGTATCCCATTGTTGAGGATGGTTTCATGGAAGAAAGATGGTAGAATGAATTTCATGGTATTATTACTACGTATATGTTTTGTTAACTTAGGTATGCACAACTCGTACTTTCTGTGAAGAAATCCTCAATAAGGATCAAGGCAAGGATCCTAGCCCACCACTTAGAAATAGATGAGGTGTGGTGTATGTCCTTGTTGGTCCACAGAAATTGGTAGAAGATATTGCTACATGCTCCTATTGTGTGTGAGTTATGTAAATATGAACATTCATGAATATGTAATCAAAGTAATTAACAGTCTGGAGATCATGTAAAAAGAAAAATGAAACGACAGAAGTATATGCTAAATAGGTGGAATGTGGGGGATATATACAAGAAACATAGTTTCGATTGGTATCATCAAAATATAAACCTCCGAAGATGCCATTCTATGACTCTAGTGTGCTAAAAATGGTATTTTATAGATCTGGGATGCATCCCATGGGATTGTTAGTCCAATCTCTGAGGATAGCCTTAGAATGATTTATGCAACTCGTTTCATATATTCCTTATTCGACTCTAATATAGGTACAAAAGGCCATAACATGCCTGTTTTGATGCAAAATTTGATTTTTTAATGGTCTTCTATTACCTTAAAATGCATCTTGAAGATTGTTTTATCCGAGCTCCGAGAATGTCCGAAAGCGTGAATTACTTTCAAATTTTGCTATTTTGAGGTTAATTCTGGGCTTTTTCTGGGCACGTTTATATTTTTTGTCTATTATTCTCGAGAGCCTCAGAATGCACTAAGATGAATGTCGGGTATATGAGGTTCCTTACATTGACTTAGAATAAATCTTACAGCTTCTTTTTGTATATCTACCGCTCAGCTCGAAAATAGTTATGAAGCCCGCCATATACCTGTTGTCGTGAATAATTAAGCTTTTAAATAAGATCCTATGAACCTTGTCAGCATTCCATGGGGTCTCTTTTCCGAGTTCGATAATATCTGAAAGTGTGAATTATAGCCTTCAAATTTGGCTATTTTTAGGCTATTATTTTGATGTTTTTTCAGGACCTTTAAAGGTGATTTGGGAGGTCTTGGGATGATTCTGGGGTGGTCCGGACCCTCTAATTTTCCTTAACATGTCTTCTACATTAGATTTTGTATATCTCACATTCAACTTCAAAATACTCCTCAAAGCCACCATATACCCGTTTGTATGCACAATTTAGCTTTTAAATGGGCAGTATATGAACTATGAACTAGGTATACATTAAGGAGAAAAAAAATTATATTCATGTGAGAATCTTAATATGTATTTTAATAGATTCATCTTAATATTTATTTTACAAACCTGATTTTTATAATATGGAATTAGATGTACTTGCTAGTAAGTGATTGGAAATAAATATAAAAGAAGTCTGATATAGTATTCGATTTTCAACAAGAATAAGTTAGAAATAAGTTCCCAAAACAAGAGAACATAGCCAAAGTGGGGAAACAAATGATCTAATGATAAGCTGGAATTGTCGGTAGGACTTGCCAGACGGCTGGTTTCCAACTTCCACTTTCCCTGATTAGCTTCAGTCGCTTTCCCCTAGTGACTTCCCGTCTTCCCCCATAACATATTACTATATTAGCATTTGGAAAGCTAAATATTTTGGTACGATGAAATTATGATAATTTTACATCATCGGAAAAAACCTTCTTTTTGGTGTATAGAGACCGAAGGTTTGATAAGTTTGAACTTTGTTTTTTTTAAGAATATTGGAGTTTGAACCTTGATCATGCATTATTATGCATACCATCCCACAACTCCTACTACCTTCGTTTCACAATAAGTGAAACACTTTCCTTATTTGGAATAATCACAATAAGTGCAACCAAGTTCTAAATGGTAAAAAAATTCACTTTTATTACAAATACGCCACCAAAAAGTTATATGACTATAACTTTTTTTTTTTTCATTACTCTCTTTTATTGTGGTCCCAATTTACTCTCTCTACATTTCTTGGTAACTCGGTAACTCCCCATTTTCTCTATGTTTCACTTATTGTGAAACGGAGGAAGTATATTTTATGGTGGTTGTTGGGCCTGACAAGTGACATTCCATGTATGCATCAGCCCAAAATAGAAGCAGCCCACTGAATGCATTATGAAAGCAAGGGAGTCCACAGTTAAAAGGAGTCTCCTGTTATCTAGATAATATGAGACTGGGTCAACAGGATAACTAAGAATACCCACAAATCATATGTGACCAAGGAAGCATAACAAAATGGAAAACGCCCTTATAAGATTCTAAGTTAAGTTGGAATTATGTATAAACGGCCTCTAGGAGGATTTTCTTCTTCTTCTCCTTTATTTTTTATTAAGGTAAAGACAATTTCCTTGCAATAAAGGCGAGAAGTTTTCTTCTTACAAAATGTGAGAATCAAAGGCTCAAAGCCCTATTACAAGGGTTAAAAAGGGCCTTACAAGTTACAGACACTAGGCCAACCTTGATTCTCAAAGAGGATTCATTTGTGAACAAGCGAATACTACTATACACTACTATACACTACTTGTACTCTCAATCATTCAATACAAATTTTCTCATTATCATATTCTGAATTGGATACTTCTCTATTCCTTATTGTAAATTAATTTGTTGATTATTATGTTACCCTATAAATTAACGGATTAGGCTTTGTGCGTAGTTTGTCCTAAACAAAAAGGAGTAAACAATAGTGATGAAAAGTTTAGTTATCGAAGCTAAATTCAAACTTAGATCTCACTTAAAATCTTGGAGACAATTATGTGCTATATGAGTTGTTTCATGCAAAGAAAATATCAATTTCAATTTATATACTATCTCTATTATTTTTGTTCTTTCCACTTTTCTTTTTGGGGTTTATTTATTTTGTTATTTCCACTTTTACTTTTACATTTCCCGTGCGATTCCAATCTTTGGTTCTTTCCGACAATAATAAGGAAGAACAAAAAAAGAAGTCGGAAGAGACGAGGTAGTAAACTTTTAAAATCAAGTTGCGATTACATAACTTATTATATCAATTTCTCTCTCTAATCTATATACATATACAAGGTCAGTATGACTAAAAATTGCTCTAGTAAAAGAATTCTCTGACCTTTTATCATCACTACTTTTTTATAAAAAATTCCCGATGTTCGAATAATACTTCTGATAGACAGTTAGCCTTGTCTTTTTATATTGAGAGTTTCATAATTGTAATGCAATAATAACATTTTCTTTGTGCATTATCATGAAAAACATTACTATCTTTCATTCACTATCTCTCTCTCCCCCTTTGCTCACAGTCTCTATCATTCAACCGCAATGTTGGGCCTCAAGAGGATGAGCCATATCCCGAACCCACGTGCGCTCCTCAGTCAGTGGGCCCTCCTTTGTCCAACATAACGCTAGAAAAGACATGGGCCCACTACCATTGCCATTCATACCTCTAAGATCTGCCAAAAACAAAGGCATAGGCCCATATTATTGAATTGTAATAGCAATACTCAG
The DNA here is from genome assembly GCA_947648045.1 of Beta corolliflora. NCBI lineage: Eukaryota > Viridiplantae > Streptophyta > Magnoliopsida > Caryophyllales > Amaranthaceae > Beta > Beta corolliflora. The sequence goes on from CANSZD010001527.1 coordinate 3,867, forward strand.
ATGCTATAGATAGCTATTAGCTGGGAGTCTGGGACCCCTTTGATATGAGAGAGAGATAAAGAAATGTGTGTTCCATAAAAATGGATGACATGGATCCCTGATTATTCACACGTTCAGAACCAATTGAACATTACAAATGAAATGATACTACTTTCTTTTTAATACTCCCATCATTCTTTTTCCGTTTTATAATAGTACATCCGTTTCTTAATAAGTGCAACACTTTCCTTATTTGGAATAGTGCAACTAACCTCTAAATGGTAAAGAAAAGTTCACTCTTATTACAAATATGCCACCAAAAAGCAAGATCGGACCGCATTTTTTTTGTTTCATCACTTGAATTACTTTACTTTATTGTGGTCCCAACTTTCTTTCTCTACATTCCTTGGTATTCCCCCCACTTTCTCTATGTTGCATGTATTAAGAAACGGAGGAAGTACTTAACACCGTTTGAGTGTTCCACTATTCACATACTCTCGTTTAACTATGTTTTGCGAATTCTACGTAAAGCAAATTATAATTATCTAGGAATCGGGTTCTTGTTAGACTCGTCTCGACATATACTTTCATAATATCAACTTTTTATAATTTTTATTTATAGGAATTAGAGTTATTAATGGTTCAAATTATGCATCGGGAAGCGTGTCGAGAGAAGTGTGTCAAGTATTTTAAAACAGACAAAGTGTATGTTAAACACGTAATCTACGAAAGATAAATTATACTCTAATTGCTTTGCTGTCTAACACAACAATCCCGTCTACGTAGCATAAGTAATAAAAAACGGAGGAAGTAATATTACTAATAAGAATAAACCCTAATTTTAAATAAAAGACCAATACTAGAAAACAATCCAGTACACTTTCCTACGGCCTAACTGCCTAAGTAACCCCCCTAAAAAAAAACAGAGTAAACGTTCCCTCCAAAATCCAATTACGCTGGTACTTTGTTTAAATTAAAAAGATCTGTAATTTATGCAAATTGAGTTTAGGAGGAAGATTAATTGGGCAACGCTAGTACTTCAAAGAATATACTCATATTTTCTCTCTCCTCTGTTTCTTCTTCTTCTTCCTTATGAGTTATGGCTCAAGTTCTCAACTTTCTCAACAATGGCTCACTCTAAAACCTTCCACTAATAAAACAAGCTTAATGAAACAATGCCCAGAAAAAATGAACCATCTTTACACTATTTTATTGCTTTTTTCTTTCTACCCACCATTACTTTCCCCTGTTTCAGCTGTTTCTCCTCCTTTGAATGGAAAATCTAAAGATGCCCACAAATTGTTGAGCTTCAAATTCTCTCTCCTCAACCCAGAAATCCTTCAAAATTGGCAAGAAAATTCTGATCCATGTCAATTTTCTGGTGTTCTTTGCAACAATTCAAGGGTTTCTTCCTTGAATTTCAATTCTCTCTCTATTTCTGCTAATTTTTCCTCTGTTTCAACCCATCTTTTCTCTATTGACTTCCTAACTTCTCTTTCTCTCTCCTCCTCCAACATTTCTGGTTCTCTTCAACCTTTCTCTCTCTGCTCTTCTTTTCTTTCAGAAATTGACCTTTCTCTGAACTTCATTTCTGGGTCTTTTTCTGATTTGTCTGAGTTTTCTTCATGTTCTTCAATCTCAAGTTTGAATCTTTCCTACAATTTATTGGAATCTTCCAAGAATTTAGGGGATTCTCATTTTGGGATTTCCCTCAAAACATTGGATGTTTCTGGAAATCACTTATCTGGGGATCAACTTATTCCATGGATGTTATCTCAAGGTTGTGAGAAGTTGAGTTACTTGGGTTTAAAAAGGAACAAACTTGAGGGGAGTTTTTCTCTCTCAAACTGTTCAAATTTGGAGTATTTGGATCTTTCCTTCAATAATATCTCAAGTCCTATGCCTAATTTTGGGAAATTTTGCCCTAAATTGAAGCATCTTGATTTGTCTTCCAATAAATTTGTTGGAAACATTGAGATTGCACTTGTTGGATGTAACAGTTTGAGTTACTTGAATGTGTCTAATAATCAGCTCACTGGTGAAATTCCCTCATTACCTTCTTCAAGTATGGAGTTTCTCTACTTGGATAACAACCACTTTCAAGGTATGATCCCTCAGAGTTTTGCAGATGATGTTTGCTCAACTTTGGTGGAGTTGGATCTTTCTTTTAACAATCTATCTAGCATGATTCCCACTAGCTTTGAATCCTGCAGCTTGTTAGAAGTTTTAAATGTTTCTAACAATAGTTTTTCTGGGGATTTGCCTGTTGATATGTTTTTGGAAATGAAGAACTTGAAGAGATTAAACCTGGGTTTTAATCGATTTGAGGGTGGTTTGCCTGATTCTTTCTCTATGCTTAGTAGCTTAGAATCCTTGGATTTGAGCTCTAATAGCATTGCTGGGAAAATCCCATCTGGGATGTGTCGAAACCCGGAAGGAAAACTCAGCAACTTGAAAGAACTTTACCTTCAAAACAACTTATTCACTGGCCATATACCACCCACTTTAGGTAATTGCTCTCAGCTTGTTTCCCTTGATCTTAGCTTCAATTACCTCACTGGCAGAATCCCAACTAGCTTGGGTTCTTTAACTCAGCTTAAAGACTTGATTATGTGGATGAACAACCTTGATGGGGATATCCCATCCGAGCTTATGTACAATCAAGCACTCGAAAATTTGATTCTAGACTACAATGAGTTGACTGGCACCATCCCCTCTGGTCTGTCCAACTGCACAAACTTGAACTGTATTTCGTTGTCGAGCAACAAGTTGGGTGGAACAATACCACCTTGGATTGGCAACTTGAATAATCTAGCCATTTTGAAGCTCTCAAACAACTCATTTCATGGCGAAATTCCACCTGAGTTGGGGGATTGCAAGAGCTTGTTATGGTTGGATTTGAATAGCAATTTGTTGAGTGGGAGTATTCCTCCTGCCTTACCCAAACATTCAGGCACTATTGGACTTGATGTTCGGAAGAAGTACTGGTACTTGAGGAATTATGGAGGAACAGGGTGCCAGGGAACTGGGAATTTACTCGAATTTTCTGGGATAAGGCCGGATGCTGTTAATAGAATCCCTACCATGTGCAAATTCCAGCAAATCTACCTAGGTCATACTAGGCCAAACTTTAATAACAATGGGTCCATGATTTTCTTAGACCTGTCTTATAACAATCTTCAGGGTAGTATCCCAAAGGAGCTCGGCACAATGTTCTATCTGTGGATATTGAATTTGGGTCATAACAATCTCTCTGGTGAAATCCCTGAAGATCTTGCAGGGATGAAGAACATTGGTGTTATGTATCTTTCTCACAACCATCTGTCAGGCCCAATCCCGCCATCTTTGGGCAGCCTTTCTTCCTTGACGGATATGGATTTGTCATACAACGAGCTCTCCGGTATGATTCCTGCTGCAGCACAATTCGAGACATTCCCGCCTTCTAGATTCCTCTATAACCCTGGCCTCTGTGGGTATCCCCTGCCAACTTGTGATAGACACTCAGGTGCAAATTCATCTCAGCATCAAAAACATGGGAAGAGGAAGGGTTTCCTTGCAGGGAGTGTAGCAATGGGGTTGTTCTTCTCTCTATTCTGTATATTTGGGTTGATCATAGTGGGCATTGAGGTGAAAAAAAGGAGGAAAAAGAAGAATTTTTTGCAGGATAGTTATATGGATTACGGTACTAACTCACATTCAGGCAACTACACAACTTCTGCTTGGAAATTTACCAGTAAACGCGAGGCATCAAGCATCAGCCTCGCAACATTTGAGAAGCCCCTTCAGAAACTAACTTTTGCTGATCTTCTAGAAGCCACAAATGGGTTCCATGATGACAGTTTGATAGGACAAGGAGGATTTGGTGATGTCTATAAAGCTGTGCTCAAAGATGGAACTGTGGTTGCTATCAAGAAGCTTATACAGATAAGTGGGCAAGGAGATAGAGAGTTCACTGCCGAAATGGAAACCATTGGTAAAATCAAGCATAGAAACCTAGTGCCTCTCTTAGGATACTGCAAAGTGGGTGAAGAACGGTTGTTAGTCTACGAGTTCATGAAATATGGATCCCTTGAAGATGTCTTACACGGGTCAAAAAAGACTGGAATCAAGCTGAATTGGGCTACAAGGAGAAAAATTGCGATGGGGGGCAGCTCGAGGTTTAGCATTTCTTCATCATAATTGCATCCCACACATTATTCACCGGGATATGAAGTCAAGTAATGTTTTGGTCGATGAAAAATTAGAAGCAAGGGTATCTGATTTCGGAATGGCTAGACTTATGAGTGCAATGGATACTCATTTGAGTGTTAGCACATTGGCTGGTACACCGGGATACGTCCCACCCGAGTACTACCAAAGCTTTAGATGTTCAGCCAAGGGAGATGTGTATAGTTACGGTGTTGTTTTGCTGGAGTTGCTTACAGGGAAACATCCTACACATTCACCTGATTTTGGTGAAAATAATAATCTTGTCGGGTGGGTAAAGATGCATGCTAAATTGAGAATAACTGATGTCTTTGATCCTGAATTATTAAAGGAGGACCCAAATTTGGAAATGGAGCTCTTGCAGCATTTGAATGTTGCGTGTGCTTGCTTGGATGATCGATCATCAAAACGGCCTACAATGGTACAGGTCATGACGATGTTTAAGGAAATACACGCTGGTTCGGGGATTGAATCTGTGTCCACCATTACTGCGGAAGTTGGAAGTTTTAGCTCCTCCGTTGATGTGCTAGATATGAGTATAGAAGAAGTCCCTGAATCTGAAGGAAATTACTAGCAATGTCATTTTCTCCCCATAAATTCATTGTAAATTCGCCAAGGATCAGAAGAAAAGAAGGAAGATGAAGGTGGTGTTGAAGTTTCACAAATCTTTCCTACTTCACTGTAAAATGTTGTTAGCAAAAGTTGTGTCTGTATCTTATAGTGTATGAAGTATATGTAAGTGTTTATGGGTTTTTTGCTTGTTAGTAGATTTGTGACCTTAGTTAGATAGTGATCAAGTGTAGCTTAGTATTTTGAAAAACATGTACACCCCAGTGGTTGGTATGGAGGGCAGATAGGTGGTTAGAGAGTTGAGAGAATCCGAAAAAAAAGAAAAATATTTAATATAATACTTGTGTTCAGGTCGGTTTAGTTCATTTCGGATTTCAGGTAAATTTGTCATTTTCGGGTCAAAATCAATTCTCCTGTTGGATAATTCATATTTCAAGTCGGAGAAATTTTTAGGTCTATTTATTTAGGTATAAACTTCCATCAAAAATACATCTATAATGTGCCACGAAAATTCACGTTCTATAATTTTAAGTATCTCTATTAGGGAAGTGCTATTAAAGACTGGAAAAAATAATCTTCCAATTTTGTCTTTCCTAAATTTGGAGTTGGTGAGCAAGCTTTGAAGACTTGCATCATCCCACTTTCATCCACTCAAACCAGTAACGACATGGTGAACAGGAGTGAAGTCAGAGAACACACTGTATTTATATTGGTAGAATGAAAATTTGGGGAAGTATATGGTAGAAGAATGCATCAAAGTTGGGCATCCCAGCATCGGTTTGGTAAGAGCAAGCCGTTCTCGCTGATCCTGCCAATTATAAGCTCGTTGCCACTTTTGAGACTCAGCGAGTAGAAATCATCCCAAGTACATTTCTCCTGTTGCCAATTGGTTTTAAGATGCGGTACAATTAGTTATATTTGAAAATAATCCCGTCCAAATTAAGAGAAAAGGAAGCATATCATATACATTCATATAGAACAACAATTAGTCTCACGGAAACGTTGTAGGTAAAGAAGCTACAGCATAATATGTATTAGTGTAAATATATGTAATATATTTAGTATCCTTCTTTACACTAATAATATATTTACACTAATAATATGTGTTGGGGTAAATGGTGGAGCTTGAGCAAACGAGTAAATGCGAAGGAAGTGCTGCAGTGCTGCGGGCCCGGGTGGAATGTTATGGAGCTTGGGTGGGCTGGAGCTGGTGGGCCAGGGCGGGCGGGCATCAGGCCCGGACGGGCGCTGCTTTAGCTGGATCTACTGCCTTCGAGGCAGTTTGTGAGGTGCTCTCTCCCCCCGGGCCGGCAGCCCAGTGGCCCGGACGGGGGGCCTGTCCCGAGCAGGCTCGCTCTCACTCCCGGGCGTGCATTAATTCCAGGATCCGAGGCAGGAAGTTGGGAAACTTGTTCCCCTGGAGGGCGGTACATGGGCCCGGACGGGCTCTTCTTCGGGCTCGTCCGGGCAACTCACATCTGTCGGGATTTTTTACGGGTTTGAGCTTTAATCTTGACCTTTAGATTGTTTTATTCCCCTTAAAGTATATAAACCCAATCCACACAAAGTAAAATCTCCTAGGGTTTAGTAAAAGAGGAGAGAGAAAATAGCATTAAACTCATCCATTAATGTTTGTAATCATCATCCATTGTTGCAATTAATCAAAGGTGCTTGTTTGGTGGGGTTTTTTCTCCCGATGCTCGGGTTTTCCCACGTTATCCGGTGTGTTTTCATTGCTTTCCTATTTGTGCTTAGTTTCATCACTTTTCATTAGTTGTTGATTAGTGCTAATTATAATTAGTGTTTTCCTTAGTCTAATTCTCAACAATATGCTCCTATATAGAATGAACTATGATCAGCAGAACTAGTGAGTTTAAAATTTTGTCAGATTAAACCAACCTTTTTCTGGTTGCAGCCTTGCGGGGTGATATATGTATGATCATGAAACTTGGTGAAGGCATTCAAAAAAGTTGATGTGGTGGTTTCAGCTGTAAGACTAGTGTGAGCAATTTTAAGGGCATGGTGCAACTCGCTGCAGGTCTCTTCGTAATGAAGGCTAAAACTAAACATTGAAGTTTGAAGCAGAAAGTATTCCACATACCTACATTGCCCTGTAATGGCTTCGCCGGTTTCTTCGTTGCTGGTTTCAGGCAAGAGCATGCCAGAGCTCCTCCTAGAGACAAAGTTGTAAAATTAGGAGATAAAAATGTCAAAGATAATCATCCAACCAAGCCTTCATAAAATGCACATATTCACAAGTTTTACTCTACATAACTATGAGCAGATAACCAATAGTTATGTAGTCTACTCAGTTCAATGTAAAAACGAATTTAAATTGTTTGCACGTTAGTCTTTCAAAAGCAATCTCTCCAATAGTCTTTTATAGTTAGCAAGTCTCTATTCTCTTCACCTTATTTTCATGAATCATGAAAAATAAGTTAAGATAATGGCTAACAAAAATCTCATACAAGGACTAATAAGTTTAGATGAGGTTTGGTAGCTTCAGGTTAGAGAGATTAGGGCGACGAGAACACTATACATGGTGGTCCTCTCCAATTAGATTGATGAGCAAACAATTGGATTAGTTCTGTAAAAATCAGTTGGAAAGAACAACGCCTTATTGAAGATCCTAATAGGGTTGTTAGTATAGTTGGAAATTGATTGTTTTGAAGGTATTTTCAACCATGAGAGTGACAGGACTTTGAATAAGATCCTCCACATAAGACCCTCTACCAACATGCTCTCCATTAATGAACTGATTTCCTTGGGAGAGAAGAAGATTGACAAAAACTTGAGAAAATTCACATTCCAGAGGATAAGTTCTTCAGAACATCCAAGGTCAATAGAGTGAATTACAATATGCTTCCATTATGTTTGAAGTCCACAAACAATTCTCTGATTTTTGTTATCTGTTGTGCATAGTCACCCTTTCCACAACATATATATTTGTCATGCTGTCTGAGTCAGGGGATGATGGCTAGTTTTGAGAACGATTCTTTAATTGACGTAGATGCGGCCGAGCGTTACCCAGAAGGAAGTACACCCCAATGGATGAATATCTTGATCAATATGCTTGAGGTTTCTGCTAATCCATTCTTAGCTTGTTGAACACAATATGTTTTCCTTCTTTTTTTGCTCTTGTCTAGTAGAAAGGATAGGGTTTTGCTTATCCAAAACATCCATTTAAATGATTGTTCAAACATTAATGTATGGTGAATGAGAATTAAAAAAATTTATGCCAACTTTCTATAAGTTCTTACAGCAAACACAATTTTATACAATTGCCTTAATTCACTTAGCAGAAGCTGGTCTGATTGCTTAACTCCTACTAGACAGAACAGTTTGTATGAGTTAGTCTATTGGCAATTTGATGATGACACTCATGACAGAAATAATATAAGAATGTGACTTTCATCTGTAATACTTCTATAAGCGACACTTTCTTTTGGCATTGTAACTTCAGAAAACCATGTTGATGAAACAGAGACGAACTGCAGGATCAGGAACATGCTGTTACTTATACAAGTAATAACCAAATATACCCAAAGCCAATTGAAACAGAGAGTATTGAAGATATGAATATCAAATGCTATTGTATTCCGGCGTATCAGTCAAAATTGCTGTATTTGTTCCTAAGATTACAACTGTTTTTCTGCCTTCTAAGTACAATGTTACAAACAACAAATCAGTAAAGAGCTTGAATTAGGGTTCTTCATCTCCACCTCTAGGCTGAACTATTCCCGCAAATTGGCTCCAAAACTTGCAAGCCACTTTATGAGTGTATAGGCTACAATCCAAGCCAAATTGTGAAGCAAAACTCTTCTGAAAATCTTATGTCTACTCCCAGATTATCTAATGCAACCAATTTCACCATCTTCAACAATCCTATAACAACTATCCTTCCATTAAACTAACTCTGTAACGTGTAAAGTACACGAGAATAAAAAATAAGAAGTAACAACTGAATGGAGAACATGTTCACCGCTAAACAAGATTACCACTAAACAAGATTGAGAGATTGGTATAGGGGATTAGGGCCCAAACCAAGTGGATCTACCAAATCACCCCCCTCTTACCGGTTCATCGATGAATTGTTCTTCATTTAGCCTCACTCTAACTCTATAAACTTCAAATGTCATGTATCCTCAACCAATAATCTCGATACCCTTTAAGCCCTAAAAAACCAAAATCAACCATTACATTGGTAAGACCAAATCAATAATCATATCAAAACTAATTTTCCATGGTCATTTGATCTCCATCATCATTAGGAAGAACTGATTGCTCAAACTCAGCATCCATTATAACCCCATCCATTATATGCACCACCACCTTACCTTTCTTAATATCAATTCGTTCCGCCCTAACTCTATTAACAACCAAAACACCATCAAAACCCTTGGAAATATACAATGTAAACCCAGATACTGAATCATAAGATAAATCTTTCCCACGAGGAAGTAAACCTGCATAAATCTTTCGAGGAATCGCCGAAAAACCTAGTACATGAGAAACCGTTGCATACACATTATCCCAATCTTCCCTGGAAAAACTTTGATTTGCCCTTAATCTCAAATCACGTTCAAAAGCCTTTTCAGAGGGCACAAACACAGTAAATGCAAGATCATTAGGTAACATCTCAATCATCATTTCCCCAAATTTACCCAAATTTTCACCCTTTGAATATCTTCCATCCATTTCTGAGGATTCATCAATTTTCCCAGTTGATAAATCAGGTAACTTAAACATTGACATAATCACAACAATCATACAACATACTGATACAAGCATTAGCATGATTAAAATTGACTGATTGAATACCTTCCCTATCCTCATATTTATTCAATGGGAATTAAAAATCACCTCAATTACAGTAAAAAGAATAACTTAATTGGGTGCTAAAATTGGTAAAATTAAGATCCTAGGAAAAATCACAATCAATAATAAACTGAAAAAATTGTTTTTTTGGATATATAATACTATACCTGAGTTTGATACAGAAACTGAGCAAAACAAGTGCAGTTTTCTCTCTCCTCCTCGAATTTTGTGAAGTATTTGAAGCATGAAGAAGAGTTTAAGACTTTGTCTTGAATTTCTGAAGAAAGTGATGTTAAGCACGTTCTTCTTCATCATAGTATGCGCCACAAATAAGGAGAAACAAGAACATCATAAGTTTAATTACATGGGCTTCTAACTAAAACCCAATCTTATTGGCCATCTAAATTTGGGTACTTGATTCGGTTTGACACAAAAAGATTAGTTAAAAAGACCAAATAGACTTGGGCTTTTATGTTAATTATCCATGCTAGCTTCATGACTTTCATCCATAACTAGTTTTTGGCTCGAGTCATGTGGCTCAGAGTCTTGGACCAAATCAATGTTTGTAATAAATATGGTTATAGTTAATTTTGGTGGTCGGTAATATTAGTTTTATCTTTTAAACTCATGTAATATACAGATTAAAAAATATAATAAACAATGTAGCTGACGTTATTTTCTTTATATAAGTTTAAATAAGGATAAATTGTGAATAACCACCTGCCAGATACCCTTATTTCAAAATAACCACCCCAATTTCATTTGCGTTTAAATAACAACCTCTACTTAGCTTAACGTTTTTAAATACCCACCTCTTAACAGAAAAAGGTGACTCCGTTACCTCTGAGGCCTGTTGACACGCTTTTTATTAAATTTCTCGCCAACTTTCCTCGACTTTGACCTATATATATATCTCTAACATTGACAAACCTAATCTAAACAAATTTGGCAAAGATTTACTTCAATTCCACTGTGATTCCTCTTGAAGCTCAAAATTCAGGTATGTTCTTAGCAATTTCTAGGGTTTTAATGTATATATCTAGGGGAAATTAGGGCTTTTTCTTGTATTCTTATGAATTCTAAAAATTCTACCTTTATGAACTTGTTAGGAATTTGCTATGGCTGAAAGGGAATCAATTACTTGCCATTGTACTCTCCCTGTTGCAAGGAGGACTTCTTGGACTGAGAAGAATCCCGGACGAAGGTTCATGTCTTGCAAATTCTATGAGCATGAAACGGAGAGGAGGGCCGCGGTTTTTTTAGATGGATTGATGAGAGACAAACCGAATGGCGAAGCTATTTATCAATCAACTTATCTTTGCGGAAGAGGTTGTTGGAGGGCGAGTTAGGTCATTGGAAGATGAAGTGAGCGGTTTGCAAGGACAACGAAGACGTTTGGTGAATGATTATGGTAATTTGGAGGTCAAGTATAAGACTTTGAAGGGTGAATTGAAGCTGAAGAAAAAAGCCAATCCAAAGCAAATGAAGGGTGGATTATGCAAGGGATTTATGTTTGTTTGTGTATTATGTATGTTGTTGATTGCAGCTGCTAGGGCAATATAAGATGCAATTAGGGTTGTATTAGCTAAGTTAGGAGGGAGTTTTTTTGTTTTAGTTTGCTTTCCAGTAGTGAGAAAGCTTATTGTTGTAGTAGGTGTGTTAGGAAAAATGAACCAAGTTAGTTAATGAAGAATGAACTTAACTAGGCTATGTAATGGTGGAATGATCATGTATTTTGACATTCACTCTTAATGAAGAATGAACTTATCTTAGCTATATCATCATCCATATGTCAATTTATTGAACCGATATATCAAACGGATTCATTGATGAAGCGATATATGTTTTCCAAACTCATATCACACACAAACCGAACGTAAACCGATATTCACACACTTGCACTTTTCCATATCGAAACCGATATCATTCAGCTTAAACCAAAAAAATCCAAAGCATACAGTTACTAATATCATATTACAAAAAATACAGCTTGCTATTAACTTTCAACACATCAAGTTCTACTTTGTCATCCTAACACAAATCACTACAAGTCTCAAAGCTGTTTCTTCTTTGAGCCTTTGAGAGGTAGCTTAGGTCTGAACTGAGGTGTGGATGTTGTTGCTTGTTTCTGAAGTGAAGATTGCCTGGTGACAGGAGGAGCTGTTGGTGGTTTTGGAGGTGTTGTAGATGATTTAGGAGGTGTTGTAGGTGGCCTACATGCTGCTGGTTGTTGTGGCTGTGGTGGCTTCTTTGATATGTTTGGTTGCTTGCTTGTAGGGGGGTTATGCACAGTTGAAGAGCTTGCTTGGGAGGAGCTTCCTATGATGTTGTCTGCTACTTGCTGAAATAACAAAAAAAGCATATATATGTTAGTAAAAAAATCTGAAATTTCATATTAAACCTCATAACACAAGTTAGATAAATACCTTCTTAGCTTTGATAGTTTTTTTTACCTCTCAGCTACTGCCCATTGTGAAGTGCTAGGAGGTCTCCCAACTTCTTTTGTATTTACTGAAACTGTTGTAGCTTTGCATCCCCTTTTATTGTGTCCCACTTGACCACAATTGCTACATTTGCACTTTGCCATCTTAACCTTCTTTGCTTTCTGTTCAGCCTCTTCCCCCATTTCCTTTTTCCTCTTTTTCAAACTAGGTCTCCCAGGCATAATCTTATGAACTGGTGGTAGAGGATGGGTAGATCAATTTTTTTCCAGTAATTAACACCAGGCATGGGGTTGATGGCTTGCCTATATGCATGTAAATATGTCTCTCTACTATAGGTTGCATCAACATAGTCATTTGGATCAGCATTCTTGTCCAAAATGCATCTAAATGCATGCACACAAGGGATGCCTCGTCAACCGCCGGTGATAACAAGTACATGTCCACAAAGCCAAATCAACTTTCAACTGATCACCCCTATGACTAACTTCATACATATCCTCTCTACTAATCTGCAACACACATTTCCTTGACTCTTCATCCATTCCATCAAAAGTCTTCTTAATATATGGCATGTTTTTCCCTTCATAAGATTGAACTCCTTGCCATTTCTCATAGTTTCTCTTCATCAGATACCTTCTTAACCATTCCATCATGGTTAGAACTGGCTTGTCTCTTGCCTCCTTCATGACAGCATTGAATGTCTCGCACATATTGTTCACCAACATGTTGGATTTGTAATTGGTGGAGAATTTGTGCCTTGACCAGTGTTGTGGAGGAATGTCATCTAAGTATTCATAAGCTTCTTCAGATAGACACTTGATGCTCTCCATGTTAACCTCAAAGAAAAACTAGAATTAATTAATAGATTAGTCAAGTACATAAATGCCATTTAATGAATGAGAAACAAAGAAAAAATTCCATGACATTACCTCTGTTGTTGCCCTTCTTTGCATTCCAAAAGAGGGACTTGAAAATACTCCCACCGAGCTGAGTTTAAAATTTGCCCGGATGTGCCTAACACAAAATCTGAGCTCTGCTTTTGGTGCAAGCAAAGAAAAAGCCTCCAACAGTCCCTGTATTTTTTTAAAAAACACCATCACAAACCGATTTAATATTCGCACTTAATTGACAAATAAACTATAGACTATACAAATGTATTTTAAGATCATACCTTTTGTCTATCAGACATAAAGGTCCATCCTTCACCCAATGGAGCTCCACCAATGTCCTTCAACAACAATTCAATGAACCAACACCAACTATCTTTGTTTTCCACCTCAACTATTGCCCAAGCAAAAGGGTATATATTGTTATTTCCATCTTTCCCGACAGTAACCAAACATTGTCCAGGATAAGCTCCTTTGAGGTGACACCCATCCACCCCAATAATAGGTCTACATCCCTTCTTAAACCCTTCCTTGCAAGCAGTCAAGCAAACATACATTCTAACAAACAACGGTGGGGAGGTCTCTCAATGCTATCAACCATAACATATGCACCGCTACCGGGATTATGTTCAATAAGAGCATTCACATAGTCCCACACTTTGGCATATTGTTCAGATGCATCCCCATAGATGATAAGTTTACGTCTAGCCCTTGCATACCAAGCCTTTGTATACTTAATAACTATGCCAGTGTCCCTAAAAACCTTGTTAATAAAGGCATTGAGCTTCAAATTAGGATCAGCTCTAAAATCCTCAATGTATCTCTCTGCTAGGTATTCACTAGTCAACTTATTAGTCAATGATTTTCTCACACAATCATGCTTCATGTTCATAGATTTCAATTGCCAAGTACCACTATTAGGTAATTTCCTAGCATTAATTTTGAAATTACACTTCCAGTTTCCCTTATGAGGACAAGCTATCAACTTAGGGTCTTTTCTCAACCTAGTCTTCTTTACATCCCATTCACAATCACACCTATCTTTGCAATAAAGAGAAATTCTTGTGCCATCATTGTGAAGGGTGTAAAAGTCATACCGTTTTGTATAGCATGCCACTCGAATAGCTTTTCTCGGAATATTAGATGAGTCAAACAACATACCAGTGAAACTCAATTGGATGCTTGAAAGCAACCTCTCGGATTGAAGTGTGGACATCTTTGTTCATCATCACTTGCTACCATCAATGCTCCTCAACTCATCGAATCATCTTCAATCTCAGCTTGCAAACTGATTTCTTCCCCAGCAACATCTTTCACAACCTGTTTTTCCTTTTTTGAACTTGTTTCACCCTTGTGAAACTGAAGTGAACCATTCACTTCTTTCAACAAGTTATCCTTTGCAATTATTCCCCTAGTTTTCACAAAAAGCTCTTCATGTTTACTACCTTTCAACTCAACTTCTTCTTCCCCAGCAACCCAATCAATATCATCTAAGCTTGTGTATTCAGATGAACTCTCACTTAGTGAATCTGCCTCACTGTCACTCTTAACAAAAAGCTTTTTCTTTGCCTTTGGCTTCCTAACAGCCTTGCCTTTCACCTTCCCCTCATCTTGAATCTGCTTTTGCTTACCTTTTACTTTTCTCTTAGGTTTATCCTCTGTTAATTCCTCTTCACCACTCTCCACTCTACAACTTTTCTTCTTCCTAGCAATGTGTTTAACCCTAGGAGTGGATCTCTGCCCCTTTGGTAGTCCTCTCTCAAACTCTTCTCTCGCTCATAGGCCAAACATCAACTGTCATTTTGTACATCTATAGGTGGCAGATTGAACCTTGGGCTTCTCCTTTGTTCTAGTTTAACTTTGGCCAACTTCGCATTTGTTTGGCTATTTTGAGTTGGAGGGTTTCTTGTGGACTGGGTTAGAGAAGGTAGAAGAAGTTGTGGAGTTTCTTGTATTGGGTCTCAAAGTGGGCTTTTGTTGAGTGGCTTTTTTGGTTGAAATTTGTTCTTGTTTAGGAGAGCTAACAGCTGTGCAAAAGCAGTCCAAAGTTTGGCTTTTGTCAACAGTTTCAAGCCACAATGAAATGGACTCTTGGTTTGTCAATTCAACTAACCCCGGGGCTTAATGTTTTACCCTTCTCACTAAAATGAAACTTCAATCTACTTGGCAAACTCATACTACTAGCAGCATATGCATTGTCTGCCATTCCCCATAAATACCTCAAATTAATTGATTCTTTCGTAATTGACAACTAAGGTAACCGAACCCCCCTCATCTCGAACCACCTTCCTCCCTTTAATAATCTTTCGAGCAAAATCCCCACCAACTTGAAGCCTAATTTGATATTTCGACATTCTAGCAAGGGCAAAACTGAAATGAGGATTCTACCAATTTCATAAGGCAATCAACAGCAATTAAAAATCAATCAAAAACGAAAAAGCAATTGCTTAACCAAGCTTCTAATTACTTAATTGAATAATTTATACATAGATTAGTATAGTATAAAGGTTAAAGTTTCAGTTGTTTACCTTGTTTAGGGCATATAATCAACTTCACTGGGCCCCAACTTCACGACACAATGCAGTAACACCACCGTCACTCACACCTTCTTCTCACTGTAAAAAACTGAGTTGCAGATTAGAGAGAGAAAGAAACAATAATTGAAGTTTGAAGAATTTGAATGAAGAATTTAAAATGGGGAGGGGAAGGTGAAACAATAATTGAAGTTTGAAGAAGAAAGAGGAGAGAGGAAAGAGAGAATAGGAAGAAAAGTATGAAATGCGTGGTTTGTTGGAGGGAGATTAGGTCAGTAAAAAAAAAATGGGCCCCACTGTTAACGGAGTCACCTTTTTCTGTTAAGAGGTGGGTATTTAAAAACGTTAAGCTAAGTAGAGGTGGTTATCTAAACGCAAATGAAATTGGGGTGGTTATTTTGAAATAAGGGTATCTGGCAGGTGGTTATTCACAATTTATCCTTTAAATAATTCATGTGATATGAAGTGTATGTCATATGATATTTTTTTAGTTTTACATGGCTTTTCATGTTTGTCAATAAATATTTTATCCTTACGATTTTTAATGGTAAAATTTATTATTAAATATTATTAAAAATTGGTCAAATTATGTGAGAGAGGAATTTGTGTTCTTCAGAGATGAGACAACCTAAGTGAAAATAATTAAAACTTCTGCACCACACAAGCTATGAGCAAAAACAACGAAAGGTACATTTATGATGTACAAAGCGTCTTATGTGAGACGTGTCTTAGTCATTTAGAATGACTGAGGCAAAGTCCTATTATCAATTTATGGGTGTAAATTATCTGTTGATAGGCATAAGACTATCAGTTTATGGGCTTAAATTGATATATGTCTGACTTAATTTAATAGATGTTAAGGGAAAAGCTTATATAATTCGGGTTAACTGATAGATGCCTGAGTTAAACTAATAGATGTCTAGGTTAAACTGATATATGTCATCTATACAAAAATATTAAAAGGCGTTCCAATTAAAGAATCTGCATCACATGACACTCTCCAACTTATATGCCATGTGACACTCTTCTCAAACTTCTAATACACATGTTTATGCTCATTTAAAAATATTAACAATGTGTAGCTACTAGGAATCGAACACATGACCTTTGATATAAATTATGAACCACCAATGCACTACAATTTCAATATTTAATGTTCCAAAGTAAAACATAAAAAAGTCTTATAATTATATGTAACTATAAATACATGGACGAGCATTGTGATCTCTAGAACTTTTATTAAAGTAATAACATTCCCTTACCCCAATTCCGAAGAAGTGGATAAAACTGATACAGATCCAGAGGATCTTGGAGTTTTATATGAAAATAATCCCCAGAGCTAGCTGTTATGTGTTAACCAAAAGCGGGAAGTTCTCGTGATGAAAGGTTTATGGATATCCTGAAATTGTTACTTTTATCCCCAATTCCTTAAAAGTTTTTTTAAGAACAACTTCTCATGTCATAACATCCATATTTATGTTGTGCCCCTAAATCTAATAAAATCAATTTATGAAATTTATGAATAATAATATATTGATAATTGTAACTGGTCTGGGGAATTGTTAGGACCAAAATGCTAGTGCTTAAACTGATATCCATCTCAATCATATTTTAAACTGAGACGGTTTCACACAAAACTTTTCCTATGATGTATTATTCCTCTGACGCTACCGTATATTTGTGTGTATGTGGGAATTCCGATAAGAAAGCTCCTTCGTGTAATAAATGAGAAAGTATAGAAACTCTAATTTTTAAGTGAGCAAACAAAAGAGAGTTATATTATGATCTTAATGCTTTTATGTTGTGCCCCTAAAGCTTTTACTAACTACTTCTCACCTAAACTAGTAATTCTTACAAGATTTTTGACTTCTATATAAAAAACATGAATTTTTTGAAAAAGGTGATCTATCTTCGAACTTTCCGAACGCCTTTTTTGCTTTGAGGATTTAAAACATGTAGACCATCACCAATTCACCATACATGTTGGAGGTTGTTGAGAAGGAAATGTAATTATTACCAGTGGATTATGCATCATGGACATGTTATGGCCCATATTGAGGCTGTACGAACTTGTCCTTTATTATTTTCCCCTCCTTGGGTCAAACTGTTTGCTACCTAGAGATATATAGTACTAGCAACTTTCTCTTTTTCATGGGCCAAAGCCCAATAAACAGTACATATAATAAAAAAATAGATGTAAAGTATTATTATGTCCCCCAACCAACTAAAATTGCAATTATCAACAATTACTCATTTTTTTTGTTTTTAAAATGGAGCAAATGGAAATTCAATAGTAGTTCTCACCTAACTTAATTCTCAATTTCTTAAACGGGCTCTCTCCCCCAATCTCCTAAGTGAGTATTGGTTGTTGCAATTTCTTTTGTGTAAACGTAATAATTATTTGGTAGAGTAACTATATTTTCGAAGCAAAGATAAAAATACATTCAATCCATTTTTTCTGAATTAAAACTAACCTTGCCTATAATCTAAAACTATTTACGAAAAAATTATAAAACTTGTGCATAGAAGTGTTAACGAGCCGAACCGAAACCGAGTCTAGGGTTGCTCGGCTCGGCTCGTAACACTTTTACTTGAACTCGAGCCAAACCCCGAGCCTTTTCGAGCTTAAATTTTGTACTTCAATTTATCTTAAAACTCAACTTGAGTTAAAAAATTATATTACATATATTCTGCAAATAGATTTAGACTAGTTACTTTGAGTTTTTCACAAGTATTGTGCATAATTTAAGTATAACTTTTCATTTAATTTCTATAGTATGGAAAATAATATAGCTAAAACATATTTCGACCCTGCTCATAAACTTTTCGAATCGAACTTTGCTATGCTCGTCTCTATAAAATTTCGAGCCGAGCTCGAATAGCTTGCGAGCCAGCTAGGCTCACTAACACAGTTGTGCACTACACAGGTTGAAAAAAGGTTGTTATTATATTGATATACTATACTCTTGGTGCAATACACGGGTAGAAAAAAAGGTTGTTATAATATTGATATACTATACTCTTGTTCTATTATAATTGGATTGAGTTTGGATGATCATTAAGCTGGGTGCAATCAGATCGATGCTCAATTGCGGGTTGATTCACAACTCTCATCCAAACCAACCATAAATTTTAGAAGTTAGCCTACTTTTTCATCATCCTTAACAGTGAACCACATGGGAAATTCCTTATAACATTCGTATCATATTATTATTGGATAACTTTTTTGATGGCATTGGACAATTCTTTATGATATGAAATCTAGTGAAAGTTTTGGTCCAAATTGGAAGATCTGAATTTGTACATGTATCTTTTCCACTATAGTATATACTATATAGTTAAATACTACGGCGACAAGTAGCATTTTGGAGCCCCCACAAAGCCAAAAACACTATGATTAAATGCCCACCTTGGCGGGTGGTGAAAGTCCAAGGCCCACCTCTTTCTCCCTCTCTTCCCAACCTTAGGGCCAAACTTTTTACTTAAAATATCTATTGGTTGCCAACGAAAAGTCCTATTTGTACGAAACATTTAATTGGATGACATAAGGTGAACCATATTATATTTTTTTTGAGGGGAGGTGAACCATATTAAAAGGATGAAATAAAGGGGTAAAATTTAGTGGAGGCAGACTTATAATAATTTATTGGAAATAAGAGGTGCTTAATGTTTTATATTATGGGGTGACATGTTTTTTTTTTTCATTATTTCTAACAAAAATCTACTCTATAATAATTAATAATTAGCCTCTTTGATTTATAGGTCAAATTCATTAAAAAAAATTGATATTGAAATTCTCACTCATATGAATATTGATGAATTAAGGATCGTCTGCGCGCTGGGCATACTTTTTCTAGTTCGTCTAATTGGATAATTTTAATATTTTTATTTTATTAATTTTAACTAATACGTAAAAAAAATACTCCTTCTACCCCAAAATGATCTAAACACTTTTTGAAAACATGTAGTTAAGGTGATTAGTTGTAGTGTGGTTATTAAATGTTATTTTATTAAAAAAATAAAATGTGATAGGAGTTGGATAGAGTATTTTTAATTAGAGGACAAAGACAGTTGAATAACTTTAATTTTTATTGATAAAGGTAGAGTGAGGGTCAAAGGAGTGTAAAAAAAATATAATAGTAGTGAGACCATACTAAAATTGGAAGAGTTCAAACTAATTTGAGACAAATATAAAAAGAAAGTGTTTAGATTATTCAAGGTCACGGAGGGAGTATTAACACCATACCAATGTGTCCGAAAGTGTAAACTTTACAATGATCTAAAAAGTATTATTGTAATTGCTATAAAATAATATACAGAATATTTTATAATTCTTATCTTTGATATCTTTTATATAGGGGTGTAGCCCATAGCGGTTCACAGTCACACCCCTCAAATCAAAACTTATTTTGTCGATAACAACATATAGTCATGATAAAATATATGCATTGTACTTTTCCTGTAATTAAAAGCATCCATTTATCGTGGATCACTGAAAAGCAAGCACTTCAAATGATCTAAAGAGGCTAGATTACTTTCACTAGAAATAAATATCGGATGATAGTCGTGACTCGTGACAGAATTCCCTAGATTTGGACCAAATCCAAGAAAAGGGAGATTTATTTAAATTTTATTTTTTGGTGCGAAAGCAAAAGGGGCTTTATGCGATACTTGCATTATCCATTTATTATTGTAATTACATATTTACAAAGAAGAAGACGCCCACCATAATGCTGTGTAATTATTGATTAGAATCAAATTTATATTTATCACGTGATTTCTATCATCAAGTGGGTTTGAATGTATCCTTTTTCTGTCTTTCAACTTGTATAAGTTGATTATGTTAAGAGTGATAAGACTGCCTTGTGTTTATTGGGAAGTTTTGCTTATGTTGGTCCAGGCTTGGAAGTAAGTTAGTTTCATTTGTTGTTGTCCCATATTGGTGGTGAACAAAGTTGTAACTTGTACCCTAATATTCCTATAAAAGATAACTTGAGGAGAGAGATAGAGAGAAGTCAATACCAAATAAAGTAACTAGATGAGTTTTCTTAGTCCATGCATGTGGTCTCAAGATCAAGCCTTATCATGAACTTTTTTTTTCCATCTATGTTATATACATTAGTCTAATCTTGTGAGTGACTGGCGTGGTGTGAGGATGAAATGGATGAATGATGATATTCATGGCATGAGGTACGGTGTCCCACACCGCCCCATGCAGGCTCGCTGGTGGTCGGCTTGAGCGCGTGTCTCTCACCCGGTCGTCGGCAAGCCTGTTTCCCGTCCCCTTGTTCGAAAAGTAGTTTAGTTCCCCCTTCCCGGTTCTCCCCTACCTTGTTCCCACGTTTCGCGTTCTTCGTCGTCCCCTTCCCCAATGTCCCCCCCCACCCGTGTCTCCCTTTCCCCTTCCCCTATTTGTGTTCGTCGGCCGAGAACGTAGTCCTCGCGCCGCCTCTGCTTGAGCGCTAGTACTGCCGGAGTCCAAGGGCTTGTCGCGAGTGTTAGCAAGTGTCGTTGCCTGGAAGGAAGTTGTCGTTTGAACCAGGTATCGTCTCGCGCGGCAGAGTAAGATCTAGTGCTATAGCTAGTTTCTTTTGCCTTCGATTGTTAAATTAAGTGAAAGTTGTCGAAGGCGTTGAGTTATGAATCTAGTGATCGGTTCTTTAGCTTGTTTAGTGTTTGTTCTCTGTTCTAGCCTCAGTTCAAGTTTATCCAGATCCAATTATCTTTGCCATTTTATGTATAGTTGTGTTTGGGTGTTAGTTAGTCGTGATCGATGGGCATTAGAAGGTTCTTGGTTTCCTAAGATAAGAGAATATCTAGGAAACCTGGTCAATAGAGCCAATGCTCCTGGAGTTGGCCATAGTTTGGTTTATGCAGCTTTAGGGGGTTCGAGTGTTGGGTAAGATGAGAGGAGGTTCTCAATTTAGATATATTGTGTGTCGATCTTCTAGTTTAGGGATTGCAAGGTTGGATCTTCGGTTCCGTAAGTTGGGTGAATTCCATTAATATAATTCGCCGTAATTAAGTTCTCATTATGACTTCAGGAGTCATCACATTTCAAAAATGCATCTTATGGGAGGCCCTCCAATTAGATTTGGGGCAGCAGGTTTCAACCTCCACGCATTTTGAGTTTCAGTCTAGTGCGACTAAACTCTGGATACCCTCGCAGCAGGGTCAGAAGTACTTCACAAAAGGACTTGACTTTTTTTTTTTATTTAAATTAGTAGAATCCCAGGAGAATGTTTATGTTCAAGGACCTTGGGATTTATCATTTAGTGGACATTGGGGTCTACTAGATGAGTTGCGGCAATCTATCTCTGAAGATCGTCTGGGTCTCGTATCATAAGAGGTTCCCTCTCATATCAGGGTTTTTTTTCACCAAGACATATAACTCAACCCACCCACCTTCACTCAAGGCAAGTTTCATTTGGAGTGGACAAGTAATAGGTTGTTTTTTCTTCATAGAGTATGTAAGAGCAAATGAAGTTCACTTTAGTTTCTGTTTGCTTTTTGTTTTATGTTTGGTTTTATTAGCATTAGGTTGTAATTTCGTTTTTAATTAATGCAAATTTTCTCGATGTAAAAAAAAGAGTATGTTGACCTTATTACGACATTTTTTGATAAATATGTATAGATATATAGTCAGCTTATAAAACTCGGTTTTTAGCTCGTAATATATAGTTGCATAATTTATAGCTTGTAATTTTATTCAATTCCTCATGGAAAGATTTAGAAGATAATATTACCTACAAAATGAATTGGTGTTACTTTTCTACAAACTGTAAGACCTAAAGATAAAAGTAGGAACACTATACATTCAAAACTGTATATTTGTAGCTTTATTTATGACATGTGATCAGAGCAAACATATTGACTAGGGTTTATCAAACGAATCCCTCAAGACCTTAAGTTCTTCCTATATGTTACGTTTTCACTACCAATGTGTATTCTCTTAATTACGAGTACTCAAATGCTAGATCAATGAAGCATGAGAATGCACATGAGGTCTCCCCTTCTACTGGATGTGTGCCATGGTTCAATCATGAATCAGCTTGCAATTGGTATCGCAATGTAAACATATAGTACATATAATTTCCTTAACAAGGCCTTGTTCACACCTTAATGAAATAAGTTTTAGTAAAGTATAAGTAACTCCAGTTCGATAAAAAATAAGTTTAGCTCAATAAAAATAAGTTCAATAGTAAAAATCAGTAAATTGTTGTTAGGAAACGAGTGGTGTAGCTTTTGATTAATGCGGAACAAGTCAACAAAATAATAAGAATGAGAAAAACGATAAAGAAAATAAACAAGAAGAACACAAGGGTTTACGTGGTTCGGTCAAATTAGACCTACGTCCACAGGGGGGGATTCGAGAGCTTCTTCACTCTAATGGAGAAAAACAAAGAGAATATACAAGGAGTCCTAAAATTCTTAATGGCTTAAAGTGTGTGTCAAAACAATTGATCGCCAAAAGGGTCCTTTTATAACATAAGGAAACCCTAATAAACCCTAGAATAGTCTCCTAGTATAACTCTAATTTCACTCTAATGACGGCTTAATAAACCTAGGGTTAAAATATATAATAACCCGTGTAAAAGAGCGTCGCCGGGGCCAAAACCGTCCGGTCGGGCGTGAGAGCAGAAATCGCACGAAGGAAAAAAACAGCGTCGCTCGGTCGGGTTATTTGAGACGCCCGGTAGGGCACCCTCTCCCGGTCGACCGGGCGAGCAAGAAACTTCGCGCTATTCTTCTTCCTTAGCCCAGATTCAAGGCATCAACTAACAATTGTATAAGAGAAAACAATCAGAATCAGTAAGTACAAGTTTAGTTTAGTAAAAACATAAGTTTAATTCAGGAAAAACTAGCTCAGTTCATCAAAAATATAATAAGTTCATTTTTTAGTAAAAATAAGTTCAATTCATAAAAAATCAGTTGAAGTGAACCAGGCCAAACAGAGGAACACATAACTTTTAAGAGAAATTATCATGTTTAGTATCAATATCAAGGTGCGTGCATTTATATATTTGACGTTACACGTACACCAAAACCATACACTCATCTGTTTTAGTCGATCCAGCTAAAAGAGCTACAACTCAAAGCTTCAAAACATAACATGAGCTTCTTCAAAAGCAAAACTATGTAGTTTACCCCGAAAGCAAAGTGTGCATTTTGCTTTAGAGGATAACGGCAAAATGAGTAGTACTTTGTCTTACAACAAAACTACAACATGAAGTACGTACAACATGATTTCAGCAAGCCAAACGCCAACTAGCTAGGCAAGTAGTACTTTGTCTTAGGCTGCTACTACAACAACAAAAACAAATCCGACATATATTCATGGGTCATGAGTCGATGAGACGTGCTGACAGCTGCTTCCACTAGCTGAGATACTGGTGCTGCAAGCTTGCATGCATGCATGTATGATGTATTTGCATTTTCCTGTATATTTACACCATTTGTTTTTACCATTAACAAGCATATATGGCGGGTATATATACCAACTTTATTTTAGTTCTAATATGCCAACTTTTGTTAATTGATAAAATATGTGCCAAATTCGATGGAAAGTTTGCATGATCAAGCAAAATTAGAAGTTAGAATGGTTGCACAATCGTGCAAATTTATGAACGGTCATGTAAACTTGAAACCGTCACAATGATTGGCAATTTTGAGCTAGTTTTATATATTGTTATTTCTACCAGAGAAACTTAAATTCATAAAACCGTTAATTAATTGATGACATGCATGTTACTTGTTAGGGTGTATTAATGAAGAGACACAACACTTCACTATTTCTTCAATAAGTTGAGAGTAGAGACCATGAGGCGTACGTGAAAATTGTGGAAAGAGATTATATAATCTAGTTTAGTCTTACAATGAACATACAAATTCTTGTTGAACTACAAGAAATCAATTAATTATACTTCTTTGTATCTCAATAGTATTATTTTAACAGTATCGTTTTGAAGGAATCGATAAATAACTATTAGGAAAATATTTGTATAACATGCCTAAAAGAGATTACTCTTAACATGAAGAAAATAAATGGTGATTACGATAGTGGTCTAGTATTTAAACTCAATAGATATGTACAAAAGTGCAGAGAAATATTGACCTAATTTGTTTCAAAACTAAAAATGTCAAGTTAACTTGGGGAGTGTAGCAATTTACTTCTTGGAATGCCAATTGATTTATAAGGATGGATTTTTTTTTCTTAGAGTTGTAAGTATTCTTTTCACTCGAATTATAATCGGCACATATAACCTCAGGTATGGTTTGGTTTGAATATTTATAGTTTGTTTTGCTCTTGTTTGAACAATTCTAGTTTAATCTAGCATGTTCTAACTCTCTTAGTCTCATTAATTAGCTAAAAAATATTTCGAACCTTAGTAGACTTCTCAAGCCGAATTTAGCTATGCTTGGCTCATGAAATTTTGAGGCAAAATTCACTAGCGAGATCGACTCATGAACACACCTAATTACACCTCTTATTTGTTACCAATAATCTTTTGCCAAATCACTTTTAGAAGATCTCGTAAGTTTACTCCTTCAACTTGCCAAAAAAGGATTAAAGTTTGATGTGTTAGTATAGTCTTATCTGTGGTCAGTAAGGAGTTTGATCAGATGCCCCCACAGGCCAGAGATGCTAAATAGGCTGGTTATATATGGCAGTGCCAGTGCATGTCCTCTCGGGTAAAATGATTGAGAAATTGAGATCGATAAAATGGGATAAGTACCAAGTGACACCCACAAACAATTGAAGAGAAAAAAAAGTATGAAACTGGGAAGCAAAAATCATAGAAAGTAATTGCAGAAATCAGTTGTTGGAGTAACATCTGACCCCAGTTGATAAATGGTTTTTAGCATCATCATATATGGACCACTAATGTCATCTATCGGATGATAAGGTTGATGCATGCATAGTACATGCATGCACCTAAATATTTTGTTGTTGATGCCCTTAGAGTAAGTAAAGGCCATACTTTAATGATTTGATATGGCATATGTATGTGTTTGGCATTATGTTCTAATGTCCAGTGATTTGTGTTCCTTTTGTCCTCTCAGTCTCTTGAGTACCAGAACCCCCCTAACTAACGTGTCAGAAATAACCGTTACTTCCTCCGTTTTTTTAATTGTTATATTGTGTTTTACACAAAATTTTAGGTAATGTCACTTTCAAATTTTTTGAATGGTACTTTTTGACCCATTAATGTAAAATAAGGGGAAAAAGTAAAAAAAAAATTACTTTTGGTTGAAAAAGTGAAAAACAAAAAAAAATTACTTTTTGGTGGTCAAATATTCCAAATAAGAAATGTTTAAACAATGTAGCAAACTAGCAATTATAAAGAAAAAACCATTTAAGGAAAATGTAGCAATGAAAAAACGAAGGGAGTACTACTTCATACTTTCCCATCCTATCCACAATCTTTCAATATATAAAAAAGGAATTTTTTGCGATCATCACTGTAGGTTATACTACTTTCGATTTTTACCACCACAAGTTATTTTTGCGCAATTTTCCCACCTTGTTTTGGTTAACGTTTATAAACTTACCATCAAATCATGTTTTTATCGTCAAATTTTTCCTATAGACTGTTATACCCTTTGTTAATTCAACAACTATTTCCCAAATAACCACAATTTTTCCCCCTTTGCTTATATAAACTCAACAAACGCACATCTGCATCCAAATTCTAGGGTTTACATATCAAATTGCATCAAATTTGAGGTTTGCAATAGGTAGATTTTGAGCTGTTTGATGAAGTTTTCAAGACAATAATTGAATCTGAAGGTACGAATTGTGTTATTTTTCACAATCTAGGTTTTTTTCTATGTAAGTTGATAAATAATTGCAATTGCATTGGAATTTGGTTAATTATTGCACAAATTTGGGGCTTTTTCAATTGAAGTCTTTTGAAATAAGGTTCCGTTGTTTTTGTTTGTAGGCAATGAGGAAGAAGACTGATCCATTCACATCCCCTCCGAAAGAG
Organism: Beta corolliflora; assembly: GCA_947648045.1. Taxonomy (NCBI): domain Eukaryota; kingdom Viridiplantae; phylum Streptophyta; class Magnoliopsida; order Caryophyllales; family Amaranthaceae; genus Beta; species Beta corolliflora. Next base: position 30,296 of record CANSZD010001527.1, read on the forward strand.
AAATAATGTGATTGTGGAATTCTTGTAGCATATCTTACACATCCTAAACGGACGATAATCAAGGTGGGAACATCTAAAGCTTGCAAGTTTTGGGAGCCAATATCTGGTTGGAGAGGATGTGGAGACAAAACGTTAAAGACAGTGACAAAGGTAGATGATGAAAGAGAATGAAGGAATATGAGGTTAAAGAAAAAAGAAAATGCTGAAAGTCGAGGAGTCATCAATGTTGACAACTGAAGGGGTGAAAGAAGGTGGTGGGGGTCGTGCTTATTTGGGGGATAAATGGAAAAATTGACGGAAAAAACGTGATTATGTGGTAATTTTATAAACGTTGGACAAATCAAGGTCGGAAAATTGCACAAAAATAACTTGTTGTGGTAAAAACTAAAAGGGAAATGACCTATTGTGGCAATTGCCAAATTAGAAATATATTATCATATGAGATCTTGTTAGATTATATTTGTTTCATTGTTTATTTTCAAATTATTAATTGTTTAAATATTTTATTATATAATTAAAGATAATAATAGCTAAAGATCATATATTTTAGAGCCGTAAAAAAACAAATTAGTAAAGTATTGTGAGACAGATTGAAAATTGCGTTAGAGTTTCCGATAAATTAAATAAGGGTTTTTTGTCATAAAGGACCTAATAAAATACAAGTTTTGTAGGGAAGGACCTAATAAATTTTTTTTGTCTAAAAGGACCTATTAAAATACTTCGATTGTTAATAGGAACGAGTTTATGATTTAAAACTCTAAATTTTTTCGAAGTTGAAGGAAAATGTCTCTAAATCATGCCGAAAAAACTCTAATTCGTATAAGTCAAATCAATTGAACACACAAATCTGTTTCTTTAACACGATAATTTCTATGTTTTGTGGTGTGTTAAACTCTGACTTGGTTCTATTGCAAAGAAACCCGGCGGCAATGTCTTAACTAATTGCCAGTGTTTTATAGCTCTGTTAAGCATTGTTTCCTTCAACTTTCAATTGAAAAAAAAACCACTGATGACTAATCCCTGTAGAATATGAAATTACTTTGTCAAATCAAATCATCTTAGCAAGATTTATATTACTTTTACTTAATAAAATAAAAATTTTCAGCTACAAAAAATATAGTAATAATTAGCCCACAAAAATCAGTATATAAAAAATGCTCCTCATTTACAACTGTTTAAAAACATAAATATAACAATGATAATAATTAAAAAGGATCGATCTTAGCATGTGGTTGAAAGTAGTAGTAGTAGTAATTATACTACTTTTCGCAATTGTCGTTATTATTGTTGTTCTCATTATTATTATTATTATTAAAAAAATATTCAGCAATTTTTTTTCTCTCTTAGTAAGATATGCAATTGCAATCATGCATAAACATTGTTATCTCAAATTAACCATGTTAAAGAAAATGGGAAAAGAATGGAGGGTGTCCATATACCTTGGATACTTGAATGGATATTATATTTGACCATCACTGTACACATTACTACTAGTCTACTAGAGAATAGCCAAAGTTTTCCTCAAGTACAACCAAAAATATCACTATCATATGATCATATACATAGTCCAATATATTGGTGATTATTTTAATAGAGATTTTAAATATCTTATTATCTTAGATAGTTAGATAGATTAAGATTCTCCCTTGAAATAAACGACTCTTAATTTTCTTTGTACCTTCAAATATATATATAATAGCTTTTATATGCGCGATGCGTGCATTAATTTCAAAACTTGTTATTCAATTACATACTCCATCCGTAGTATAGTTATGATTACACTTAAAATGTGAAAGATTAATAGTTAGATGAATTTAGATATATTAATTCGCTAATGTAAAAAACTAATAAAGGTTGTGAGTGATATTTAATATTAATTTTTTGTGAATGAAATTTGAACAAAAAAAATAGACATAATGAGTTGGTTTGACTGAATTAAAGAGTATCAAAGGTAGTGAGTGTTTCAGACTTTTTAGGTGGATGTCATGTATACCACCATCTCTTATAAAAAAAAGGTCAAGATATATTGTCTATTTAATTTTTTGATTGAAATATTTAATGCGTATACCATTTTAACATGCTTAGAATGGCAATTGGCAATTTGAAATGAGAAAGAGTTCTGAAATTGTTTTTTCTTTTGTAATTTTTATTATTTCATTAGATCATTAAGGGTAATTTAGTATTTTCAGAGGGGAACGCCATCTTCCCCCCTTCACTTATATAATAGAGATACGGGAACTCTTGAAGACTTTGGTGTCCACCCCTTTTGGCCAATATACCCCTACTTAAAACAGATTATACAAACTGCAGTCCTCTGATTTGGAGGAAAAAAAAGAAAAATCGATCCCTTAAAATTCTACACAGCAATTACATTCCACGCACGCATATAAGGCTAGTTACATAAATGTCCGCATAATGGATATTCACATAAACTTTTTTTCACGTCGCCACAAACATTAAAGGACCTTATGGTAGGTTTCTTCTTTCTTTTTTCCCCTTAGGTTTCAACATCATCTTTAACTGTCGAACTACTGTTCTTTCCCTTATTGCGTGCATGGTACCTGCCATAGGAAAATTCCCTAATTGCCTTAGACCTTTCATTTATGTCAGGAGTTATGAGAATATGTCAATACGTCGAATAATATATACATAATTGGCAATTTAGAACACAATAATTAAGAAAAAGGACAAACTAATCACACGTAGTGTTAGGTGACACTCAACTATCATGCTCGCTCATTCCTTGTTTAATTTTTTTTCCTTTGTTTTGATAATCATAGTTACAGTTACGATAAACAGGATTTTGCAGCTAATTTAGTGTAGCTTATCATATGGAGTATTCAATGAACCACTCTGTCTTCAAGTGGCTATATAGTGTATATACAATTGGAAAAAATCTTAATACATAAAGAGACTTATAATATATAGTGAGGTCGGAGTAGGGTAGCTTTTTTTTTTTAAGGGGTGACTTTTTACTATTCTTAAAGTTACCTTTTAACATCTTAAAATAAGTTATTGTAAGTCAGCATCACCTAACTTGCCGATATAATTAACATTTTCGGGAACTGACCCCGCAACAAGGGAATATTATGTGGTACAAAACTACAAACAATCAATTAGATTCCAACCAACTAATTTTTTTGCAAATTATTTTCTTCAAACCAATTCCCTATAAAGAACATCATCACCACATTTAGATTGGGTTAACCTGGATCGAGCAAGCTAATTCCACTTACATAGTTTTGCGTCTATTGATCTCCGTCGATTACAAATATGAATTTCAGCGAATAAAATTCCCATAATTTTAAAATTAGGTCGCTTCAAACGATTTTTCATGTGAGTAGTGTGCATTTTTATGATGTCTCCAGTCTTTCAAATATCTTGAGTGATCGATATGAGGAACATGTTATACGTATCTATCATATCCTTTTCATTAAACTTGTATGCTTATCTTCTTACACTTGCATGTTCTTTCGAGCTAGCCTAACTAGAGGAAATTGGACGTGGAAGGTGGAACTAGCTTGCTAAGCTATTATTGCCTTACCATAATACTCCCTCCGGTTCCTAAAAATCCTCCCTTTTTCCGTTTACGTGCGTTTCCAAAAGATCCTCCCTCTTTTACTTTATTCCTTATTTGGTAAATTTTTTCCCCTTTTTTCCCTCTAATGTCCCTATCATATGGTCCACCATTACACTATTAATTCAATTTTACTCCCTTTCTCTCTCCTACTTTACCCCCTTTTATTTGTTTATTATCCTTAACCCCCTTTCTCTCTCCTACTTTACCCACCCTGCACTTCACACATTGATCAACCTCCTTGGTATCCGTAGAATGAAGAATAAGGAGGATCTTTCGGAACCGAAGGGAGTATAAACAATAATTAGCTCAGACTAATTATCCCCAATCAAGAAAGAAGAGAATATGCATGGTAATATAATTTACATGATGTTTGGTCTAATAAAAAGTAATGGAGGATATGGACTTATTATCAACTGGTTTATTATTGAGCATTTGAGCTCAGCATTTTGAAAATAAACTTTACGTTTGCTGAAATACTTCATAATTAATTCATATTTGTCTTATAGTTCAACTAACAAGAAATGAAATTAGGAGCTTACAATAAATATTCATGACTTAACAATTCCAGGCCTCGTCAAACAAATATTATTATTTATTATCTTCCGTTTCCGAAATACTGTTTATACTTTAAGCTAAAGCATAATTTGTAGAGCATATACTTCCAATTAAAGTGTTATCTCTTAAAAAAAATATCATCAAATACTATTAAGAGTGTGAGCGGAATTTCTTCTATTTTTTTTGGGTGAATATTGTGTCTAATCTTTAAGGTGATATGTAACTCAAAAGTTCTTTTTTCCTGTTTCTTTCACCTCTATGTTCCTCTTTGTTTAACTTGTCCCTGCCGTAACTTTTTATTATTAATTTGGAAAAATAAGGTGACTAGATTTACCTAATATGTCTTTTTATTGGAAATGAACTAAGATTTTAGGGTCGGAAAAGATAACTTTCATTAATTGAAAGTCATAAGACATCTATAAATATTAAAGGAAAAGGAAACAAATCTAGCTAGTTTAATGATCAAATACAATTCTAAAATGATCCTAGTAGAAAGCAAGTCTGAAATCCCAATTCATTTCAACTCCACGTCTATCCAAAAATCCCTACAAAAGCAAATATGTTGTCTCAGGTCATTCTCTCTTCCAATACTTTTTGAACTAATATTATATACTGATAAAATCCACGAGTTTATCGATTAACAGTAAAATGAAATGAACATTTTAGAGAGAAAATGTAGAGAGAGAAAAGAAGATTTCTTTTTGATGTAATAATGAGAGAATGAAAACTATTACATCATTTCAGGTGAGAATCAGTTTAAATAGTACTGATCAATACAATAAGGAAGCTAGAGAGTAACTAGCTCTATAAACGTAATTGTAAAGTAATTAAGCCGAGCCGGCACAAGGAGAAATAATCTCCTGTGGCTGCAGTACTACATTAAGGAGGGTCATGTTCCTCAACAGCCCCCTTCAAGCTAGGAAGGGATTGAGAATCAAGCATTCCTAGCTTGGAACTTAGCTTCAAATGTTGAGGAGAAGGCAAAGCCTTGGTGAAGAGATCTGCTAATTGCTCTTCAGTAGGCAAATAAGACAACTCTATGAGCCATTCCATAACCTTTTCTCTTGTAAAATGACAATCTAGTTCAATATGTTTGGTCCTCTCATGTAGGACTGGGTTCTTCCCAATGTGAATTGATGATTGATTGTCACATAATAACTTAATAGGTTGTAATTTATCAACTCCAAGTTCCTGTAATAGCCTAACAAGCCATGTAATTTCAGATGCTGCAGCTGCCATAACTCTATATTCAGCCTCTGCTGAAGACTTTGACACTGTTGCTTGTTTTTTAGATTTCCAGGATACTGGTGAGGACCCAAGTAGCATCACATATCCTGTGACTGAACGTCTAGTATCTGGACAAGATGCCCAGTCTGAGTCTGAATATGCTCTGAGAGTGAGTTGAGATGTAGCAGTAAGAAGGATCCCTTGACCAACTGTGCCAGCAAGGTATCTCATGACATGATGTAAAGCTGTGTAATGATGAATTCTGGGCTGATGCATATATTGACTAAGTGTCTGCACAGCATAGGATAAATCTGGCCTTGTATGTGTGAGAAAGTTTAGTTTACCAACTAAGCTTCTATACAAAGCAGGATCAGAAAAGAAGTCCCCTGTGTCTGCTGCTAGCTTTAAGTGAACAGGAAGAGGTGTCTTAGCAAGCTTAGACAAATCCATATTGCATTCTTGCAACAGCTCTTTAGTGAACTTCTTCTGAGTCATTATAATTCCCTGATGAATATGACTCACTTCCATTCCTAGGAAAAAATGCAGCTGCCCCAAGTCTTTAATACTAAAGACTTCATGTAAATGTAGCTTCAAAGCTTGAATAGCAGCAGTATTTGTTCCAGTTAAAATTATGTCATCTACATAAACACCAGCAATAATGATTTCTGATTCATCTTTCTTGAGAAACAAGGAGTAGTCATTCATGGATTGACTAAATCCTTGATGTAAAAGCTCTGAAGTTAACCTTGCAAACCACTGTCTTGAAGCCTGTTTTAGGCCATATAGTGATTTTTTTAGTTTGCATACAAGGTTTTGAGGGTTGGGAATGCCTTCAGGCATTTTCATGTAAATCTCTTCTGAGAGATCACCATGCAAAAATGCATTGTTGATGTCCAACTGAAATAAAACCCAGTTTTTGCTAGCTGCTATTGCAAGGATGCACCTTACCGTGGACATTTTAATCACAGGGGAGAAAGTTTCCTCAAAGTCTATCCCATATTGCTGTGTAAAGCCTTTAGCTACTAGTCTTGCCTTCAATCTTTCTACAGTACCATCTGCTTTTAACTTCACCTTATACACCCACTTACACCTAATTGCTTTCTTACCCTTAGGTAGAGTAGTAAGCTCCCAAGTGCCATTGACTTCCAATGCATCTACTTCCTTTTTCATGGCTTCTATCCAACCTGGATATTGAGAAGCTTCTAAGTAATTTGCAGGTTCAGTGACATTAGAAGTAGTAACAATGGCAGCCTGTAAAGAGGTAGGAAGTTCATGAAATTTAACAACATTGCACCAATGAGAAGAGAAGGAAGGAGCTGCAACATAGTCTTTGAACCATGTTGGTTGTTTGTGTATTCTAGTAGATTGTCTAAGAGTAGGGGGAGGAGTAACATGAGTAGAAGGAGGAGAATTAGAAGTGTGAGATAAAGGAGGAGAAGTAACAGAAGGTATAGGAGAATTTGTGGGTGAAGAAACAGAAGAAGGGAAAGTTGGAGAAACAGAAGAAGAAGAGGGAATATTTGTAGAAGAGGGAATATTTGTAGAAGATGGAGGTGTGTCAAAAATAAAAGAGTCAGGTAGACTACAAGAAATATCAGGAGAGAAAGGTGTTTGTGATGGAAGAAAAATAGAAGGAGGAGATTGGGAAGGTGTATGAGAGTGTAGATAAGGTAGATGTTTTTCATGAAATGTAATGTCTCTGGTAATGAGGATTTTGTGAGTTGCTAAATCCATTACTTTGTATGCTTTCTGATCAGGAGGGTATCCAAGAAAAATACAAGCAGTAGCTCGAGGATCAAACTTAATTCTGTGAGTTTTGAGAGTAGAAACAAAGCACAGGCACCTAAAAACCCTTAGATGGCTCAAATCTGGTGTATGACCAAACACCTTTTCATAAGGTGTAGAAAACTGAATGGAACTGAGGGGCATTCTATTTATCAAATGTGTAGCTGCTAACAAGCACTCTCCCCAAAGAAATACAGAACATGAGACTGAAATAGAAGAGCCCTGGTTGTTTCCAACAAGTGTCTATGCTTCCTCTCCACAACTCCATTCTGTTGTGGAGTATTAGTACATGTTTTTTGATGTTGTATACCATATTGCTGATAAAGTTTCAGCATAGAACCTTCACAAAACTCCTTTGCACCATCTGATCTCATACATTTAAGTTTTACATTGAACTGTGTGAATGTAGGGAATGAAATTAGCAAGAATAGGCACAGCATCAGACTTAGCTTTCATAAGGAAGGTCCATGTATTTCTGGAAAAATCATCAACAACAGTCAAGAATTGATTATATCCATCATGTGTGACAACTTGATAAGGACCCCAAGTGTCAATGTGCAACATCTCAAAACAATAGCTAGTTTTGATTTCACTACTAGGAAAAGAAGACCTAGTTTGTCTAGCCTGTGGACACACATAGCAAATATCATCACAGGTACTAGAACTAGAAATATCATGGACAACATGATGTATTTTATTAAAAGGAAGATGGCCAAGTCTAAGATGCCAGAGCTTCACTGTCTGTAGTACAAGTTGCGCTTGAAGTTTTATGGGTTTTTCTACATTATGCCCTCGTGTTTTTTCATTTTCTACGTTGTACCCCATGTTTCTGGGATTTCTACACTGTGCCCTTCAACTTTCATTTTTTAATTCAAAATGCCAATTAATGAGCTGTTATTAATTACGGACGTTAGTTTTTGCATTAAATGCGTTACCTACCGTTTGGTTTTAACATTTTTAACTTCTTCCTCCTTTTCTCTCTCCTCCCTCCCCTGTTGGTTGCTGCACCTCTACCTCTCGCTCCCCTACCGTCCCCTCCCCTCCCCTGCCACCATTCTACTTCGTTCTCCCTCTCCGATCATTGAACTTCCTCTACTCCTCCCTTTGCCCTCTCGTCCCTAAATCAAAAACTCAAACCTCAAAATTTTAACCCTAAATTGCGCAATTTTGAAGTACCCAAAATTTGGCAGAAATCGCACTTGAAATACGCCGGTATCTCTCTCTCTGATCACCAAAAACTGAAACCTTTCCAGAAGTGGTATATGGGCAAAAGGTCTCATCTTTGCAGAAGTGGTATCTGGGCAAACACACTGCAACTAGGGGAATTCTACAACCAAATTTGGGGGTGAAGTTAATTCAACAGCCAAAATAGTACAAATTACAATATGAAATACATCTCCATTAAAACTCACCGTATGCTTTAAATTTCAGCCAAAGTTAGAACATTTAACTCGCTTCGAGGGATGAACACAACATTTACGATTCACCATTTCGAGCTTGAAAACGAAGGAGAAAGCCTAGATCCTTCGGTTTCTGTTTCGCCCCAACCATAGCTACCAAAATGCAATTTCACATAGAAGAGGAAGTTTTACATAATAGGGGAATTTCGGAAGAGAAGAATTAATTTCATTAACGGAACAATTAACGTTCACTTAACGGCAATGGCATTTTGAATTAAAAAATGAGAGTTGAAGGGCACAGTGTAGAAATCCCAGAAACATGGGGTACAACGTAGAAAATGAAAAAACACGAAGGCATAATGTAGAAAAACCCAAGTTTTATTCTTCTGTACAACACTATAACCATCACCAGTAGCATAAAGTCCTGATTCCAACTTACCAAGAACTAGGGAATTGCTGTGAGAATGTCCCTGAATCAAGCAAGTATCATGAGTGAATACAATATCACAATCAAGGTCTTGACATAGCTTGTGTGTGCTGATCAAATTGAATGTAAGACCAGGCACATGAAGAACATTGTTAAGTTCTATGCCATTCTAAAATTTAATCACTCCAATATGCTCTACAGTTGCTTGCTTTCCATCAGCAATTGTAATAGTGTTGTGATGCTTAGGAAATGGTGCAAAAGAATCAAATAGTTCTAAGTTGGAGCATACATGATTAGTTGCCCCACTATCAATGATCTATTTAGCATTTAAGCATGATAATAAACATATACCTGCCATATGAACTGAGCTAGGAGTTGAATTCACAAGATTCTGTGAACTCATAGAGGAAGAAGTAGCATCAGGTCCAGAAGCAATATGAGCAGCAGAATTTGCTTGTGAAGTGTTGTTAACAAATGTCATCATCTTTTGATACTGTTCTGTAGTGAGATGTGCTGGTTCAAAAACATCTCCTTGATCTGCATCATCATCATCTCCATAGACAATTGCTGCAATTCTTTTACCTTTACCACCAGGATAGCCATGGATCCTAAAACATCTTTCAATGGAATGTCCAGGTACTTTACAATGATCACAGTAATAAGATGGCCTTCTGTTATTGTAACCTCTACCACCACCAGAATTATAGGGAGGTTTAGACCAAGAACCACCAGAAGGAGGTCTATAAGGAGTATACTTGTATTGAGAAGGAGCTGGAGCTTCAAATTTCTTGTCCTCTACAGCAAAAGCCATAGCTGAAGTAGTGTGTTCTCCAGTAGAAGTGACACTCCTTTGCTTTTCTTCTTGAATCAATAGCCTATAGGCTAAGGAAACATGAGGTAATGACTGCATCATTAAGATGTTAGTTCTGACATTTGCAAACTGTGTATCTAACTTCATAAGAAGTTGAACTAATCTCTCCTCTTGTTGCTGCTGTAGAATTTTCTGAGTGAGATTACAAGAACAACCATTACAGGTGCACACAGGAATAGGTTTCACACTATTGAGTTGATCCCAAACTCCTTTGATCTGAGTAAAAAATTCTGCTATTGGAGTAGTGGATCCTTGTGACAAACTATTAAGAGCTTGCTGAATAGAGTATAATTGTGCACCATAATTCTGAGAATATCGTTCCTCTAAGTCCTTCCAAATTTCTCTTGCAGTAGAGAAATAAATCACACTCCTAGCAATTGTTGTATCAAGAGAATGCAGCAGATAAGATATGACCATAGAATTGCACCTCTCCCAAGCAGAGAATGCAGGATTATTTTCAGTAGGTTTAACCAAGGTTCCATCAATGAATCCAATTTTATTCTTGCAAGATAAAGCAATTCTAATACCTCTTTGCCATTCAGAGAAGTTATCACCAGCAAATTTTATAGAAACAAGAGAATTTGCAGGATTTTCTGATGGATGAATGAAATAAACGCTAGAAGGATTTTGTGTAAGAGGAACATTTGAATTAGAACCACAATTTGAGTTTGAATTAGTTTCTGACATGTTGATAAAAAATCTATGATCAGAAAGAAGATATGATCAAGAATTATGAAGTATTAGATGAATCAAAACACTGTTAATCAAAGAAATCAACATATTTTCAATCAAAAAAATTCAGCAGAAATCAATTTAGTAGAATCAGAATTCAATTCAGAATCAATCAATCAATCAGAGAAACAATTCAGAATTTCAGCAGAATCAATGAATTCAATTCAGAGAAGAAGAAATCAATTAACAAGAATCAATTCAGAGATAAGAAATCACACCAGAAATCGAGGAAAAAATAAGAACATAATTTCAGCAAAACCTCAAACAATTCGCTGATGAAGAAGAAGAAATCAGCAGCTATTTCTTCAATTTAAACCTCGAAAAATGTCGCAACAGGAGCTTAAAGCTCTGATACCATGATAAAATCCACGAGTTTATTGATTAACAGTAAAATGAAATGAACATTTTAGAGAGAAAATGTAGAGAGAGAAAAGAAGATTTCTTATTGATGTAATAATGAGAGAATGAAAACTATTACATCATTTCAGGTGAGAATCAGTTTAAATAGTACTGATCAATACAATAAGGAAGCTAGAGAGTAACTAGCTCTATAACAGAATTGTAACAGAATTAAGGAGAAATAATCTCTTGTGGCTGCAGTACTACATTAAGGAGGGTCATATTCCTCAACATATACTGTAAACAATATAAAAATTTTATCAATGAAAGTCGAATGACTTTTTCTAATTGAAACTGATTTTCACTTATTAAACTAATGTTTTAACTTGTATCTCGTGCTAACTTTTCCCCTAAAAAAACTAATGTTTAATATTTTGATTCTTTAATTTTTATTATATGTAGTTAAATGACTTTTATTGATTAAAAGTGATTGAAACTGATTTTGGTTAGTAGGAAAAAATATGAGTTGAACGTCATTTTCCAAGAGTGGAATTTTACTTTCCCTAGTGAGGCAAGAGAAGTCATACTTTCCCTCACGTTATCAAACTATACACAACGTAAACAAAGAAAAGCAGGTTCAAAGGAAAGTTACTTTCCTTGCAACCGAACAAGGGAAAATTAATCTATAATTGAGTTTTTCTCTGGAAAATAGGTAGCATGGAAAACCCCTTTCTATCATAAATGTTTTCCGTCCATTTAAACACATCCTTAGGGTGCATTCTCTTCACTTAAGAAAAATAAGTTACATGGCTCATCACATTCAATCATGGTTGGTCAAGTGTAATCTTATCATGTAAACCTAATGAAAACAGAGATAATCAGCTTGAATCACTTGTAATAAATCCATTTCAGTTAAAGAGAATGCACCCTCAATAGAAAATGGCGGAATCTTGTATATTCCACTACTACTATTGTTTAGCACTTATATAGTAGTAGAATCAATTCTTAACAAGTAACCATTTGGTTTCTATTAGATTATACCTCTTTATGACTTCTCACTATTTTATCTTGTTTGAAAACTATGCACACTCATAGGCTATTATACAACGACATGTTAGGGACGAAGAGTAATGACTAATGATGAGAAGATACTCCAAAAAAAATGACATGAAATTGTCAAATGAAAGCCACTTAAAAGACTAGAATTTTCAACATAATAGTATGCATCAATGCATGCAAACCAAAATATTCTAACTTCCAAGGAGAAGGAAGTAGTTGTTGAACTGATGCTATCACCATCAGTAAGCAGCTTACCACATCTATGTAATTTGTAAGCATCTGGCCGGTGGGGATGACGGGCTACCAAGTACAGATGCTGCTAGCTACCTAGCTAGCTAACTATATATCTACATTTAGTTCAAAGAATATGAAATCAAATACCATGAACATTGAACAATAATCCAAATTTTCTTTTACATAAATATAAATAAATTAACCTTTTTTCCTCTTTTTTAATTTGTGACTTGGGCTGTCATGCATGCAGGTTAATAAAGATCGTGCAAGGAATGCTTTCAAACGTCAAAAAAAAAAATTACAGGTAAAAGCTAGCTAGCTTAGTAGTAGTAGTAGTAGTTGATAAAGAGAGTAATTAATATATTAGGTTCCACGAATGTGCTTGTCTTTGATTCATCTCTAATTCACTGAATTGCTGGCTTAGCTACCTCGTTAGGTTCAACGTTAATTAATATATATAATTTTGTCTTAGGTCGTCAACCTATTAATTTTGTTTATTATATATAGGTGGGGGTATGAACCTGCTTTCCTACCAATATCAATATTAATTTAAGTGCGTTCTTAATTTTGTATATAATATGTTGGAATGGACCATCTTTTTTAGAGTTTGAGTTGATGGGTATGGCTCAAACTAGGTTATTTGCGGTGTATATTAATAATCCATTGTGCAAATTTTGGTGTGAGGTTTAGGGGGGAAAATCTGTAAATGGCTATATTTAGCCATCTAAGAAATGGAGAAATAATCAAGTAGCATTGTCTTTTCATATGTAGACAATCCACTTCCCCCTAAAGATGACAAACCACAATAATGTGGATACCATAGCTAAAGCGAAAAGAATAAGGAGTGCTTGGTCCTTTTGCAAGGTGTGTGTTAGCTAAATGCTAGCCATCTAACCTAACTTATAATGAAAAAGGTATCAAATTCCAGATGCAATTGAATAGCTAATATAGGTATTGTATACTACCGCACATATGTTACAGCGAAGTCAACTTTAAGCTCATTTGCTTATTTAAAATTCTCGCATTGTACTTATTGACTCATTTGGATACTTCCGTATAAGTAAGAAAATTTTCTTCAGATGCACCTGCACTTAATATACCCAAATATATATTGATAATTGTAAATAAAGAAATCTATTTATTGGGAAAATCATAACTGTAGAAGGAAGTTTAATTTGGGGGTATATATAATTTTATTTTTGAAAAGAAATTCTCTCTCAAATCAGTATATTTCACATTTAAAAAGATAATTGGAGAAACAAGTCAACAATACTATTGACTTTTCATGGATGTTAGGATTTGAGGAGGACAAAGAATTATAAGAGGGCATTTGGTTGGAGGTCTTGTGGAAAGTGTAAGGGAATCAAGTAACCTAATTCCCTTACTTGTTGTTTGCTTGCTCAATTTAATGATACCCTTTACTCTCTCCTTACCTCCAAAGTCCTCTATTTTCATTCCCCCACCCCCTAAAGTTTCACTTACCCTTTCTTTGACTCATTGTTGACCATCACCTTAAGTCCTTAATCACCCAACCACCACCTGATCAGCCAACCCGACCACCACCAACCAACCCGACCACCGCAACCGGACCTTTCCACCTCAATCAAGCCACCAGCCACCGAGAAACCGCCACTACCATCCACCACATGTACCACCACTCACCCACAAGGCACAAACCCTGGAAAAAAACATAGAAGAACGACGCAGTTGGCAGCGACGGGAAAGGGAGGGGGAGAAGGCGACGACACTTGGGAAGGGGAGAAGGAAAAGGCGAGGGTACTGCGGGAAGGAGATGGGGATAAGGTGACGACAGGCTACGAAGGAGAGGGGGATGGGCAACGACGCGACGACGTTACTTGGGTGGGGAGAAGTGGTGGGGGAACAACAAGAGAAGAAGGAGTGGTGGTGCTATTGTGGAAGAATGGTAAGAGGAGGAAGAAAGAGGAATGACATTAAACCAACCAAACAACAATTTAAATCTAAGGGTTTTTTGCTTTCCTTTCCCTCTCAACCCCTTTCTTGATTCCGTTCCCTTTACCCATAGCAATCAAACGCCCCCTAAGTGTAATTTGTAATAGATATGGGCAAGGGTTAAGCTACATTATTTTAAAATGAACATAGTAAAGTTAACCTGGTGGAAGCACGCTTTTATGTTCAAAAAAAATACCTTATATTAAAAAAAGTTGGAAAAAAAATTTATAACATTTTTATGGCATACAATCCACCTACCGAATTATGATCAATTAACCAAATTTAAAAAATATTTTTATAACATTTTTATGGCATACATTTCCACCTACCGAATTGTGGTCAATTGACCAAATTTATCGGTGTTGACATATTTCTCTCCTTTTCTCTTTCTCTTGTCTCCCTTTTTCGTTTGTTCCTTAGCTTGTTCCACATGTTGGTTTTTAATCCGAGTTTGTACCCAGATATCTAGATAAGGGTTTGAGGGAATTCTTATGTATGTTCATCTCAATGAAGCATGAGTCAAGAGATAAGACCTCTTGAGAGGTCCATGAGTGACAACACTTATAGGAAATTACTATAGGAACTTAAATTGATTCATAGAGGAACTCGAGATTTGGTGCGAGTTAGTAAAAGATTGTAATAAAGTCATTGGCCTATCATGGCGGAGAGTTTAAGTGAAAATCCTTTGTGATCAAGGTTTTTTTTAAAAATCTTTTGTCTTGCTTTAAATTATTGTTTGTAATTTTGATTCCACAATAATTTGTATATTTAGTTTTGTTATTTTATGCCCTCTTGTAGTTTTCCATATGTACGTTTCTTCCGAAACATACATATAGATGTAGAGATACGTTCTTTTTGCAACTTTTATTCATAAAAACAGTCGTAGAGGTTAAGTTTATTTAATTAATACTGCTTCAAAGATATGATGACTAGTCAAGACATAGGATTCACTAAAGTCTCTGATTCTGCTGAATGATTAGTACTCACTTCGTCTCCTTTTAAACTTCATAAGTGCTTTATGCACAATCTTTAACCCATAACTTTGATCATCAATAAGATCTTTAACTAAGTAATAGGAAAAATAACTAAAAGTTAATATACTACATGTACGCCTTGAAATAAATTTAGCAAGATTGTATATAATTGCATATCTTCTTTTATACTTCCTCTATTTTTTTAATTGCACCATGTGGTTTCTACACAAATTTTAAGAAAAGAGGAGCGAGAAGAAGATTAGACCAATTCGCCCACTTAATTAGGTTGACGGGTAGGTAAAATGAGGGTAAAAAGGTAAAATGGCCCCTAAAAATTTGCCAAAAATAGAAACTGTACAATTAAAAGAAAACACCCCAAAGTGGAAAATGGTGCAATTAAAGAAAACAAAATAAGTACTATATTAGTGAGAATAATATACAATCAAAAATTACAAGTTACACGTCAAAAAAGAGAAATGGAAAGTGTAAATAGGGGAGAGAGAGTACATCTTTTCCTTTTATGCATGTATCTTTAGAGTCTCCAAATGATATTATTTCAAGTAGTATTGCGTGCATAATACAATAAATTGATTGCCAGATCATTTCACTTTAAGCCAAAATAGGTCACTTTAAGTCGAAATAAGTCACTTTTTAAGTCAAAATGAGTCACTTTTTAAGTCAAAGGGGATCACTTTAAAATAAAAGGTAACTTTTTGCTTTAAATGGGTGACTTCTACACAAGTCAAAGTGACTCGTTTAGGACAATTAGTTACCGTATCTGACAGGTAACTTTTTACCTTAAAGGGTCATATAAATACATTTAGGGCAAAAGGGTAACTCTGTTGTATAATAAATTACTTTACACTCGTCTCTAGGGGTGTAAATGAGACGAGACAACTCCCAAGCTACTCGAGATCGACTCGGTCAAAGCTCGACTCGAACTCGAGCTCGATGACTAATGAGTCGAGCTTGAGCTACTAGTCTACTACCTACTCGACTCGAAAAGCTCGCGAGAAACTTGAAAAAAGTTATATATAATACTTGCAATTTCAATAAATAATTCTCATCAAACTTTTTCAAAGAATTTAATCCATGAAATAAAATTAACACTTAAGTAGAAAATATTTTCATGGTGGACTTAATTATAGTTTGTCTTTAGGTTATGGTTAACAAGTCGAGCACAAGATTTTAATGCGTCTTAGCCGTGGCTCGACTCAAAAGCTTATGAACAAACTGGAAAATTATTAAAAATGATCTTTTTGTGAAAAATAGTAAATGTCCCGCAGTCGTTTATAGTGTAAACAATAGCATCTTTTTCTCTATAAAATTTTACTACTCTAGTTATACTTATTGTTTGAATTTAAGTTGTCCCACATTGGTTGGGAACAAAAGTTTAAGTTTGTATTATTTTATAAATGGAACAAAAACTATTTGGTTGGAAACAATTGTTTTTATGAAAGTTTATTTCATAAAGTCCCACATTGGTTGGACAATGAAACACCCAACTTTTTTATCTATAAAAGACTACTCCAAGTACCTAACTCAAGGTACATGGATTAACTCAAGTTTGAGTTGAGCCTTGATTTGATTTCGAGTTCGATTTCGAGTGTGGGTTCGAGTTCGAGCTTGATTCGAGTTCGATTTCGAGCTCGAGCTTAGGATTTTGATTTCGAGTCGAGTTTGATTTTTCCAAGCTCGCGAGTTTTCGAGTCGAGCTTGACTTCAAGTTTTCGAGTTCGAGTTGAGTTTAGCCAAACTCGAGCTCGACTCGCATCATTTATACTCCTACTCGTCTCATACAATAACTTGTCATAATCTTTGCAATGTCATAATCTCCAATCCATACAAAAATCTATACAACTTTTCTTTTTTATCCATATATTATTAATTACTATATATATTGTTGATGTCCAACCTAAGATTATGTTTAGACAAAATGACTGATCCAAACATGTCCTTATAAATGTCGCATAAGGAGTTTCCCTGGAAAGGAGGGTCTCATAATATATCCTTTTTCCTTACTACTTAAAAAAATTATTTAAAACCTGTACTTTCAAGTTTTTTCTTTTTGTATATATTTTTGTGCAATATATCTTTGCAACAAAGATGTATACACTGACAGGATAAACTACCTACAAGACAAACATTCTACATTTTTGAGTTGGATTTGAGTTATTACTAATGTGTATATCCAGTCGGTAATTAATCGAACGGATATACTTCCTCTATTCTGAAATAAGTAAAACACTTATGTCAAAAAGCTCTCACATAAAATAGAGTAGTGTTTAACAAGTTTGTTCATCATACACCCGTGGTACACCCAAGACTAATTTTTGATCATTTGCTCATTTAAAACTCTTTTTTTTAGTACATTTTGCTCATTTGGATGATTTTCAAATGAGCAATGAGTAAAAACGTAGCTTTAGGTTATATCATACTCATAGTATATCCAAATATATGATAAATTTTTTAGTATTTCATTTATTTGAAAAGGTGGTAAGGGTAAAGATTTTCCGCTTCTCAAATTAAGTACAATAGTTTATGTTGCCAACAATTAGTCAACTGTTTTCTCTAATTCGTTAAAGTTCCCGCTAAAAAAGGGGATATGGCTGGTCTTGAACTGGCATACAAGTGGCACACCTTAAGCTCTTAGAATTAATATAATCCGAAGTTTATAGGATTATCATACCCAATGCATTTCAATAAGTAACAAAGTCAAATAATAAATTAATCATATCCTCATAGTATTTGCAACATGATACTTAGATTGCTTGTTACTGTGTATTCTTTACTATAAATTAATTAATCATATAGCTCTTAAAAATTAATGTCACGCCGACATATCAGAAATGGCGGTTTTTATGGGTATTTATAGAAAGATTCGATTAACCGACTTTTTGAGACAAAAGATTTGCAATCTCAAGTATAAGGTTAGCTAATTTAGCAGTATAAAATAAACAATAATTACTTCAACTTGGGGTATTGTTAATTCATCTTATAGTACAAGACAGTTAGGATTTTGAGATTAAATGAGGTTTACTAGCGTTAACTGCTAATAGATTCCAATAATACGGACATTTAATTTTTTTATTAAGTCTAATTTGTGGGGATTTGAAGAATGACAGCCATGTTACAGAACGTATGTAAAATAGTCGGCGCAACTCATTTTTACCAGTACTTCGTCGTATATGTATGTATGTTCTGTCAAAACTAAACATTCATTGCATAAGGGAAATGTGTTGTTATTTTTGATACAGAGTATGTAGTTTGTACATTCCTCTTCAACTGTTGAAATACAGTAAGATTTATACTAGGAGTAGTATATTTTATTTTGGCAAGCTCAAGACAAAAAGTTAAAAGTGGTAGTTCACTGAATTTGAAGCTTTTAAATTCAATTCAAACTTGTCAAGCCCAAATTGAGTTTGAGTTCAAGATTATCAAGTGAAAGTTCAAAGTTAGATTATTAAAAACTTTTAAAATTCTCCCCTAGTTATATACTACTTCGTAGTTTGACGATTCTTATAGGATAATAATGCCATAATATAGGTTGGAACGAAAGGAGTATATATATACATATTTATTATTGGGAACACAATTGATGATATTATATTGAAATTTTTGACATGAGAGGAGTTTGTTGTGTAAGATAGGCTAAAAGTCAATGACTTATAAGTATACTCGGCTCTATACTCACAAAATCATGTGTGAAATTAAACCTACAATATATTTCAACAGTTGAGCGTCTTGTGATCTTTACATGTTTGTAATACGGAATATATCTTTTTTCAATATTCTATAATCTAATTCACATATTCTTGGGTGTAACTGTTACACCATAATTTTTGGTGCATGTAACCACCCACAAACCATCCCTTCATTCGTAAAAAGAACTCAAATGACGTGAGATTCATGTCACTGTCTGTATAGTCCATGTCATTCTTGTTGGAGCTAGTCTATGTCGTTACGCATGTTATACAATAAGTTATGGTGTAACATGTTACACCCAATACCCATTTCCTAATATATGGATTCCTCCTACAAGGAACCTACTTTAAATTTTGGGTATATATAGAGTTTTTGTATCAAATTTGACATAGTTCAATACAAAAAAAAAATTGTTCAGATCCCACAAACAACCCACGTGTGCGTGTAAGTTTTGTGCCACATTGAACATAAGTAGATGAATAAACAACTTAATAAGTTTGAGGAGTTACTCCTCCTATTGCCAATATTAGGATGGAACTTAATTCCTTGGACTTATGTCTTCCAAACTAACCTCCATTAACGAGTATTGCCCAGGCCTATTTAATGTTTGACTAAATTTAACATAGTATTAGAGCCCAAGTTAGACCCGAATATTATGAGTTAGGATTATGTACAACTCACACGTGAGAGGGTGCGTTGAGATCCCATCAACAACCTACATGTGCATGTAAGTGATGTACCACACTGAACATCGGGAGAAGAATAAACAACTAAATTAAACATATATTACCTCCATTTCTTTTTAATCTACGCACTTTGTACTTTGACACTTTTTATTTTGACTATTGTTTGTGATTTATACAATAAGAAATATACAGTCATGTGGGATCTTGTTAGATTCATCTCAACATATATTTGTCAAATATCAACTTTCTATAATGCTTACATGTACATAATTAAAATATGTTAATGGTCAAAGTTCTACATTAACAAGCGTAAAAGTCAAATTGTGTAGATTAAAAAGAAACAGAGTTACTATATTACAAAAGTTTAGCGTTGCAACCTCAATCTTTCTCATACGTCACAATCCTTGGAAAATGAAATGATGAATAGATTCAAAAAATAATTTGAATTTTTTTTAATTAGTCTTTATATATAATAGTAGACCGGATTCAATATCACATTCCAATCATCAACATTCAACACTATGGAAGTAGGAGTTTTTCAAGTATTGGACTCTATAAATATCACTACTTGTTAGGATAGACATGCTAGAAAGCCGCAAAATGAGCCACCATTTGAAGTGCAAATGGGAACTAAATTTCAACATGTGGAAAAACACGTTAAAATTCTAAAAACTACCTAGTAATTAAGCAAGTACAATACATATTTTTGTCACATCTAATAGAACGAAAGTATCAAAGTTGATAATATTTCCTCTCAAAAAAATGTTCATTTTTTTTTTAAATTAGGAAAGATAATTGGTCCAAAGACCAACCATACTTATTGCGCACACCAACTCAAAAGGGGATATCAGCGCTAAATTACCCAAAATTAAATCTGCCCAACATATTGTTGGGATATAAGGATTCGAACCCGCATAACGATCTTCTGAATTCGGCGAGTGCTTCCATCGAGCCTACCACCTTTTTCCTCCTAAAAAAAAAAAGTTAATAATCTTCACAAATCCCAACTAAGGATACTTGGTATCTCGCAGATCCCGTAGTATCCACGGACCACGGCAGCTCGTGTCTAAAAGCGCGTATAACCCACGGTAAAAAGTTGAGTACTCAACACAAACTTTTTGGTCCTATAAAGGAGAGAATGAAAGTCACGCTGTCTTCACGTGAGTGAGGTGAATCTTACTTACTTAGATTCGTTTGCATGGGGATTACTGAGATGGCGGATATCTGCGATATGCAGGGTGAGTAAGAAGAAATGCACAATCCCAAGAAATTGTTACTACTATGGAGTATCATATATACTTGTCATTTAATGTCTTTGGTCCAATGATATCTTCGGAATTGGATGACTACCATATCATATAATCGAATAGCGAGAGGATTTTTGATTGACCAATGCCACGACTTGCAAATATTTTTTGACAAATCAAGATATTGGTGGTTTATAAAAAGATATCTTATTTTGCACTACATAATCTTGAAAGTATTAGCATATTGCAACGTTTTCGTTCCAAAGTTTTATATTGATTGTAATGTTATTTTATTTGGTAATATCATATTTCTATCCCTCTCTTATCATATAGGTACAACATTTTATCTATCTTTATCTCTCTCCTCTTCACATGACTTTCTTAAATACTGTGTCAGAGGTGATGTTGCAATACTAATAGAACGGAGGAAGTAGACAACGAAGTTTTAATTATAAGAGGATTATCAATCATAAACTTGTTAGAGGATATATATTATATGATCTATATGCTGTGAGAAGTCGATACAACAATATGTGTTTTAGCTAATAAATTAAGATGCAAACGTGTTGTTAGTTAACAAGGACTTCGCCTAGCTATCCAGAACAATATTCGTCAACTCCAAATTGAAGGTGATAATCTTATGGTCATCAACTCAGTCAAAGGTATCTGGTCTCCTCCGTGGTAGATTGCACATATCATCCAGGATATCCAAGCTCTTCTTCGCTTTTTCTCTTCTTGGGCCATTCGTCATGTCTACCGGGAAGTAAATAAAGCAGCAGATTGGATCGCCAACGTCGGTCATTTAGTTGATTCTCAGTTTAATATAGATAATTGTACTCATTCTGCTCTTCACTCTATACTTGTAAACGATAAGGTTGGAACTCCCCTCGTGTGGAGGGTCTCCTAGCCTTCTTTTTCTCCATACCTTTATAAAAATAAAAAATAAAAAAATGTGACAAAGTGCGAATTAGTCCATGCGCGTATCAGTGTGTTAAGACGTTTATGTAGAGTTGATCAAGTGAGCCTGGACCGAAAATGATCGGGCTTTTGCCAGATTCTTTGGGTCCGGATTTTTTTTGGTTTGGCACGAATTTTGGGAAACCTAAAAATAATTTTTTAGTTCAAATTTAGGCTCGGCTCATTTTGGCTTGAAAAAACGGGCTTTTTGAATAAAAAATCCAGCCCAACCTGGCCCAATTAACAGGTAAACTTCTTAGGAGCAACTCGACCGAACCCAACACGCCATTTGATCACCTCTACGTTTATGTAAGAAATTAAAAGACCTGATCATTCAATGTCTTATTATGTTTGTTTTAGTATATCAACTTTTTATCTCATGAAGTGACAACTTCAATATTATTCATGTCATTAATAAAGGCACCTACGACATACTTACTTAGGCCCTGTTCTTTTAGACTTATTTTCAATTCATTTCAGTTCAGTTTATCTCAATTCAGTTCAATTTATTTCAATTCAGTTCAGTTCAATTTATCTCGGTCCAAAAGAACGGGACCTTACGTTGAATTTCAAAAACAAAAAAAAGTGAATACTTCTCCAAAACATACGTTGTAAAAAAATTATGAATTGGGGTTGGCTCAAGTGGTGAACTCCACATCTTCCCTAGCAAAGTCTCGGGTTCAATCCCTACCCAAGCATTTGCTTGGGATTTAGGGGGGATTGGAAGGTGTTTGACTTATAATGGGCATCTAGATGGAGATCGATTTTTTCTTACCTTTTTAAAAAAAAAACAAAAAAAACATGTTATAAGAAAATACATGTGCTTATTTTTTGTGATACGTGTCTTATTGTTGTTCATTCTTTGCAGCTAATAAACACTAGTAAAATTTAATGCTTTTTATTTAATTTTATGGGAAATAAAAACTACTGTACTACTTATCTTATGGGTCTCTATGCATCCCAATACATCGACAAGAAAAAAGGAAAAACAAAACAACTCCAGTCCAATAACCAAAAAAAAAAAACTAATCAAAAATGATTGAAAGAAAACCTGTCAAATGAGTCAGCTCCTTCAACTCTATAAATACCACGTCAGCAACACCAAGGGACCCACAAATTCCTCTTCATCTCCCTATAAATACCATACTCTACTCTTCTTTTCTTTCATCACTTCTCACTCACTTCCTCTCTCTCTCCTCCACTCCATAAAAACCCTTTTTTTCCCCCCCAAAAAAATGACTTGCTCTGATTTATTACAATCTTCATCTTCTTCCTCTGTCACAATCATCTCAAAATCAACTGTTTTTCCTGCAATTCCTTCCACCATGGAAGACCTTAAACTTTCAGTCTCAGACCTTCCTATGCTTTCATGTCATTACATTCAAAAAGGAGGTTTATTCACTCGTCCTAATTTTCCTTCTTCTACCTTAATCTCTCTCCTCAAAGATTCTCTCTCCACGAGTTTAACTCACTTTCCTGCACTCGCTGGCAGATTTATAACTGATTCACTCGGTTATATTTATATCACTTGTAACGATGCTGGAGTTGACTTCGTTCATGCTGTTGCGAAAAATGTTTATATCCGTGATATTCTCTCTCCTACTGATGTTCCTAACGTCGTTAAGGAGTTTTTCACTTATGATCGTGTTGTTAGTTATAAAGGTCATTTTCAGCCGTTAATGGCGGTTCAGGTTACTGAGCTTGGTGATGGAGTTTTCATCAGTTGTTCTGTTAATCATTCTGTTACTGATGGAACTTCTTTCTGGAATTTTTTTAATACTTTTGCTGAGGTTTGTAGAGGAGTGAAAAGAATCACGAAATCGCCGGATTTTCGCCGGAATTCGGTGATTATTTCGCCGGCGATTTTGAAGGTTCCGGAAGGTGGACCGGTGGTTACGTTTGATACGAAAGCGCCGATTAGAGAGAGGATTTTCAGTTTTAGTAGAGAAGCGATTTTGGAATTGAAATCGAAGGTGAATAATCGGAAATTCTCGATTTCTGCGGTTGAATTGATCGGAAAACAGAGTAATGATCCTTGGAATAGTAACAAGGATGCGAAAATGGCGTCGAAACTTGAGAATTGGATACGAAACGCAGTTTCCGTTTCGAAACCTCAGAGCTTAATCGAAACGGAATCAATGGCGGTTGAGATTTCCTCTTTTCAATCCCTAAGCGCGTTGCTATGGCGGTGTGTTACACGCGCTAGGAAATTAAACCCGGAGAAAACGACGACGTTTCGGATGGCGGTTAATTGTCGTCATAGGCTAGAACCGAAGCTAGAACCACTTTACTTCGGGAATGCAATCCAAAGCATCCCAACATTTGCTTCGGCAGATGATGTTTTATCTAATGATTTACGGTGGGCCGCGGAACAGCTGAATAAAAACGTGAAGGATCATGGAAACGACACCGTTAGGAAGTACGTGGCGGAGTGGGAAAGTAACCCGAGGACTTTTCCTTTGGGTAATTTTGATGGGGCAATGATTACAATGGGTAGTTCGCCCCGTTTTCCGATGTATGATAATGATTTCGGGTGGGGGAGACCCGTTGCGGTGAGAAGTGGGTGGGCGAATAAGTTTGATGGTAAGATATCCGCCTTCCCGGGTCGGGAAGGCGGAGGAAGTGTTGACCTTGAGGTAGTTTTGGCACCCGAAACGATGGCGGGTCTTGAATCCGACCCGGAATTTATGCAATATGTATCAAGTTATTAGGCCTATATAATGGAAACAGTATAATGTGGTGGGGTTGTAAATTTGATTTGACCTTGAAGACCATGATGGCCAATGGGTCAATTGGTGGTGAGAAAATGAGAGATGAGGCCTTTTTAATTTTTATTTAATTTTTTTTTTACCCTATTTATGTTCTTCTTTCTTAACCTTCTATTGTGCTATAATTCTAATTCTAATTGCAATCTTACTTTTACCATGTGTTATTTATTTACTACTCCCTCCGTTTTTTCAATTGCTACATTTTGATTAAATGATTGTTTCTTTTTAATTGCTATATTGTTTAAACTTTCCTTATTTGGAGTACTTGATCCACCAAAAAGTAATACTATTATACTTGTTTTTTTTTTCTTTTTCTATTAAAAAAATACTATTTCTCACATTTTCCCATTATTTTACTTTGAATGGATCAAAAAGTACCCTTTAAAGAGACTGAAAGTGACATTACTTAAATTCTTGTGTAATACACAATGTAGCAATTAAAAAAACGGAGGGAGTACTAATTATACCTTTTCATTATCTTTTAAAAATTGATTTGATCAACATTGACCATGGTTAAATTTTGAAGATTTGATTGCTCGAGTTTCATGTCATTAGATAAAGTTGACTTAATGCTTTGTGTAATGATTGAAACTTTGTTACCAATTTGGAAAGATAGTGGAAGAGGAGAAAATGTGCGAAATTGTTTGACAAACGGACAAAACCTATGATTGTTTAAGGTCAGAATTATCAATCATGAGATGATTGATTTACAGTTGAAAATTAAAGAAAATAAATTTGTTCCCTCTTCAATTGGAGCTGTCAGTTGAAAATACGAGTATATAATACACGTTGCTAATAACAAAAACACTGATTTAGTGATTACTTTAGTCTGTCAGATGCTCTATGTTTAAGATATGATGTAGAATTTGATTATTTGCCAACATAAATTTATGCTGGAAATTGTAATAATGCTATAATTATAATCAACACAACCTAGGAATTTAGATAATGGAGGGAGTTAATGGAATGATGAATGCCACAAGGCCCACACTGTCTCCCCGAATCAGTAGTTCAGTACCTAATACCTTCCTCCATTAAAAAGATAAGAAAGGACAATCACTACCTTCCTAGTAGTATTATTTTTAATTGGAGTTATTAGAAAATTGTCAACAATAAACAATCATATTGATCTACAGCAAACATTAACATAAATTCTACATCCAATCTATTAATTAAACCCAATATGCACAACTCCAATAATATTGTGGTGTGATGGTGTCCCAATAATACTTATAATTTGACGACTCAATATTTTTAATTGATAAGATCCCTATAATTGGTATAGAAAATTGGATGGCAGACTACATATTTATATTCTCATTCTCCATACCTGAAACCCTTAAAATTATCGTGACATTGAGTGAAAAAGTTCACAACTAAAACATAAAAAAAACTTTCACAAAAATGAGAGATTAATTTTATTCAGATCAATTAGAGAAACAAAGGAAAACAACAATACAACATTAATGAAAAAAAATTGTACACACACTTTATGTGAGTGGCGCTTCCCAAGTAGGATAAGGAGCAAACACAAGCACACGTTGGATACAATAGAAATTGGAAAATAGAAAGAAAACATGACCTCTTAAAATTAAGTTTCTAACAAAAAAAAATAGAATGTAAAAAGATGTATACGCGTCTTTTTATATATACACTATTTAAGTTATTGGCGTTTTCCAATTTGTTTTCCAAACTTGATATGCATTTTTTTTTCATTCGCATTAAAGTATATTAAGAAAACTCAACATTTCAAAGCGTACAAATATAATACTATGGACATTTAAAGCGTGATTAAAAGTTGGTTGAGATGGTAATTGGCTTATGTATAATAACAAAGAGGTCATGTGTTCAAATCTTTTTTCAGCAATTTTACTTTTGTTAGTCGACACGACGTATGACACGTAAATCCATAAGTAGCGTAACAGAGGTGCCACGTGGCGTGTATACGTAGTCACGCACGCCTTTTAATATATTAGTATAGATATAAAGTCGTATATCCAATTTCATGCAACTAAGATGGCGTAATGATCTAACAACATAATAATAGTTCTCTCTCCCTTGAGAGAAGGGTGTCCTAACTTAAACTGTGTAGTGTGTACCTTAAAAAAAACATAAAATAGTTCTCTCAGCTTAATTTTTATGTCACACTAGGAATCACAATTCCTCTATCTGCAAAGGAGGAAAAAAAGAGAGAGCAAATAATCCTGCTATTTAAAGTAATCATCACTAGTAATTAAAAAAAGTCTAGGTCTATACTCCATGTTAAAAAAAGAAAGAAAGAAGAAGCTAGTACTAATTGAAGTACATCATACCTCAAACATCGCCCTTGATAAATTTTAGTACAACAGAACTTTATTACCTTTGCCTTATTTGTCTATTGACAGCGTTTGACTGGACGGAACAAACAGTTCGACGGTAATTTTCCCCGAAAGCAATCTTGGAGTCTTCATTGTCCAAGAACACAGTAAAAAAGAAATCTTGCAATCAGTGCAAAGACGCAAAGAGTATCACTACTCACGATGAAGAAATTCACATTCATCGTTTGAGCAACGAATCAATCGCCTCCACCCTCCAGTTAGGAAGTGTCAAATTCTACCCATCTTAACCACCGCAAATTTTTTTGATCCATCACCCGCCATCTAGAGCACCATCAGAACCACTACAGCTAGATGAGAACCATCGATACCACTACAACGATTCGACATACGAGCATGAGTACGAACCATTATGGTTATCTTATCGCCTACCTGGGATTGGATCTGTTCAACAACTCCCAGATATTTTGTGTTACATTCCTCTAGGGCTCATGCAGTTGAGTTAGTACTACCATCAGGTTAGTGCCAAAAAAAAAATTGATGGGCCCAACGTGTCCATATTTGCAATAAAATCAAGTGGTCAGATTGATCACTTATTTGTCATCACTTCTTAAGACCTAAACAGAAGCATCGAATATTGGAGTTACATGTCTTAATTAATTGAAAATGATGTTATGTCGCGCAGCTAAGAATATAGAATGTGTTGTATATTCATGGGGACCCAAACAGGTTCACATGGCACTGAGCCAGGCAGATGCTTCAACTTGGCACAGAAAAAACACATCACAGCACGAACACCAATGCAGGCACTATGACACGGCTCTCTGCATACCAAAAGCCGTGCTTTATGCAATCATGCCTGGTACACATTTTAGGATGGGTCAAAAGTGTGTAAAAATCATGAAATTTAATCCTATACATGACGGCACAGCAGAACTTAGAGCCGGCCCAGCATAGGCACGAGCCAGTAAGCCATGCCCGACTGCCTGGACCATGTCATGGCTAAGCTGCCTGGCACAAGTATAATACGATGCCATCTTTACTGCTCACTAGGTGATGCTCACCTATTATTCGCCTAAAAACAACTTGGAAGCACATACTGAGCTGGAACAAAGATCATACTTCATATATGTTAGAAACTTGGCCTGTAAACACTACATTATGCATAAGAGTATGGGACATTCAAGCATCAATGCTGAAGAGTCACATTAACAATTAAAAAGAACGGCTAAATTTAAGCAATGTGTAAAAAGAAAAAAAAAAGTCCCCTTTATATCTGCACTTCCAAATTACAGAAAGAACGTAAATTCTTGACAGTAATTTGCATCTCACAATAATGTAATATAAGACCGCAATGACTCTTCCTATTAAGAGGGTGACTTCTAACGTGACTCTTACTATCTCATATAAAAGTGTGATCATCTTACCTCAAAACTTATTCTTTAAACATATCTCAATTTGACGCTTAAAAATCATGTATAAATCCAAAGACATCGAGAATTTTCCAAGATGAAATCATCCAAAGAGACGAAACATCTCTTCATTAGATCCAGAGTTGTTGTCAATTCATATCAGACGACTAATCACATAGGAGTAGTGGACAAGCCACAGAAAGACAACATCACCACAGTTCATATCTTTCAAGTGGAACTGACATGCATGTATAACCACTTTCAGTTGAGGAAGTTCCAAAGTAACTCCTGTTCAAAAAAGGACAAGGAAAATCAGTGCAACAAACCTGTGCACTATGTATGAAGTTTTGTTTCTCAGCAATTTTACTTCTAAATTGACAAGGCATGTTCCACATGAAAGAGGCCCACCGTCCACATAAAGAGACCTCAGCGCCAGCAGCGCACAAATCCAAATAGAAAAACTCCACACTCCAACCATTTATAGATAAAGTAGAAAAAAAATGCATGTTCTAATAGTATGATGATAGATACTACTAATGTAGAAAAGGATAAACTACTAGAAGTAAATTAGTAACAGTCAAAGAGTAGCATTCATGAGTTTCATGACATTTAGCTCTTAGTTAGTGAGTTGTAAGCAACTAAGCACTTATGACTTTTGAGAGTGAAGTGTCTAGACTTCAACATGCAGATCCCATTTGTAATCCCCAATTCGTCGTTACCAAGAGTATCTAAACTAGAAAGCAATTCATCTATGGAGAGCTGCTAGGTTCATCGCTTAGATAAACTTAATAGAGTGTTTTTAATTCGGCGGAAAACATAGGTTTTCCCAGTTTCTTTACTTTGTAGAGGGTGGAATATAATTTTTCCAAGGGTGAAAAAAATTGTTCTCCTAAGGATGGAAAGTATTTTCCGTTTAAAGGACGGAATGTTGTTTTCTTCTCGATTCCTTACCTTCCCTTATCCTAATTATCCTCTTGAAAACATTTCTATCTTTCTCTTCCTCTCTAACTTTCTTGTGAGCAACGCAAAACAAATTCACAATAGAGTTTTCCCTTAGAAAAGCATTCTCCACCAGAAACATGTTCCGTTAAGCCAAACAAACCCCAATCTGCATATCTCAACTCTTTCACTTGTATATCCAATAACTTCAACAGTATATAGAACAACTTCGGCTGTTCATTGAAATAAGCATCTCATTATCGATCCATCAGTATACTGAACTACTTTTAATTGTATATATTCGATGATTTAACTATATATTTAAAATAAGATTTTTGCTTGTTTCACATATACAGTTGATCAACTTAATCTTACTAGGGAAAATTTAACTTTACCAAAAATTATCCATTATTAGCCCCCCCCCCCTCTCTAAGTCCCAAAACTCTTGTTCCAGATGCATAAGGCCATAAACTAACCCTGGCTCCCCCCCTCCCCTCTTCTCTTTCGCAAGGGGAAGGTAATGTGGGAGATCTGGATATCCTACCTAAGTACACCATCACAAGGCTGGGCAGAATGTTGTAAAGGGTCCCAGCATATATTGAGGGATAGGAAATGTCTCCTCTCTATGCTTGGTCTATCCTACCATCATTATATCACTCTCTTGATAAAGGGATATGGAGTTATGGACTCTCTGCAGTGAGGTCTCTTTCTACAGTTTCTTCACGTTTTCAAGCTACACTTGGTCCTTCCTACCATTATTACATTTTCCCGATAACCTAGCGGAGACCTCACATCACAGAGTGTCAGAGTCCATTGCCCTTCACCATGAGGGTAAGTGCTAAGTCCAAATCACCTTTCGATTGTTTTCCCTCTTGCCTGTGGACAAGGGACTCTCTGTTGTGGTGTCGTTTTCTTTGCTCAACACTTCAACACCCAAAAAGATCCGATAAACCACTCTGAGCAGGAAGTAGGAAAGTCCAGGGAACAACCTTCAAGATGTGGCTCCATAAATAACTAACTTAATAGTAAAGGTTCTCACTACAACCAATTCCAATATAAAGAGTTCACATGAACCATTTCCTTGGAAAAACAGACAGCTACTATTTCAGAGCCCCACCTTGAAACAGAAAAAGATGATTGAAGACAACCAACAAAAGTAGCTTTTGGTCTTAATTTGGGGTCCATACTTCGATCGCAAATCACGGTTAATAAAATCATCAACAGCAAATCAATCACAACTAGGAAACTGCTTTAGAGAACCTCACTGGAGCCACACTAAAAAGAGAGATTTATTTTCAAACTTTAAGAGCATGCTCATAAACACACTGCAAGAGACACAGCATATTAGTAGAGCCACCTTCAAATGAGAATCACAATCAATGAAGGAACATGATAGTCAAGAGTCAAAAAATGAATAGGAACCAAGATGTCATTGCAAGAAGACAGTGGAGAGAACAAAACTGAGAA
Source organism: Beta corolliflora (assembly GCA_947648045.1). Taxonomy (NCBI): domain Eukaryota; kingdom Viridiplantae; phylum Streptophyta; class Magnoliopsida; order Caryophyllales; family Amaranthaceae; genus Beta; species Beta corolliflora. Next base: position 60,946 of record CANSZD010001527.1, read on the forward strand.
AGGTATAGATTTTAAAACAAAACTGGGTTGATTGTAAGTATCCTGCATGTTCTCACTAGAAACCTACTCACAGCATGTCCCCTCTTAACTTCACCTCTATCTCCACGTGCTACTCTACTCCCAAAAGAACAATTCAATCAAGCCAATTTCAAGAGTTATAGCTTCATAATTCGCATGTTAAGGAAATTAAATTTTAGGCATTTCACAATAGCACAAGCCTCTCTTCCCTTCATCAACTTTCTGATCAAGTTTATGCAACAAAGTAGTGCTTCAAAGCCCAAACATAGGACTTATTTGTTTCGATTACAAAAAAGAAAATCTCGAATTATCCAAAACAAAAGAAAAAAGAAAATTCTTCCCCATGCTTTGTAACCATGCCAAAAGCCAACTCTGACTTAATGGAGCTCATATGAGCAAGATGTTCGCAATATCACTCACCAGTCCAAGAAAAGGATTAAAAGCACAAGCTCATACACTAACACAAGCCCCATTTTATGCTGTTAAACCATCAGTCTCACCTTGATCAATATGCTCATTCAATCAACCCTTTCATCATAACACACGATAAATGCTTGTAAGACCATGAGCTCCTAAAGATACATACGATATCTATCCACTAAATCCTGCTAGCTAGCAAGCTTCAAAATCATGATGAATGTAGTTTCATTCAATCACCACAATACCCTATGAATCAGACAGATTGATTCACATTGTACACGAAAATCTAGTGCTAATTTCATAATCTCATCATAGTAGTCAATAACTGATACTATCATCTTGAACTCCTAAATCCTGAAACATTTCCATTCTCCATCAACACATTCAATAACCACAGAGCCTTTTGCTGCTTTGCATACATCAAACACATTGCTAAAATAGCATGTCAAAATTGAAACTTCGGCATACATTACACTACACTCAATAGAAATAGATGATAAAACAAGATTCCTTCGATTAATATTACCACTAAGACAGGACAAATACAAGTAAAACTATGTACAATATACATATTAAGCTCCCATAAACACCTTCAAATTGTTTCATACAACATAATCAAAGCAGTAAAACAACAACAACAACAACAATAATAATAATAATAATAATAATAACCAGCTACTATTAAAACAAAGTCATGATTTCATGAACAAGCAAACTTACCCAGATAAAATAATTCTAAAATTCACCACGGTAATCACTGAAATCATCTTTTAGAGTACTAAGATAATTATCCTCAACCCTCTCAGCAATCTTTTGTTCTTCATACTTCAACCCTTCATCTAAAGCAATCCCACCAATCGCCCCAGCAATCGCCCCAACTCCCAACCCGGTTGCGAAACCGGCACCCGGCCTCATCCTCTGCTCATACTGATTAAACTCCACCGGAGCAGACGGTGCCCCGTAACCCCGGGCCCCACTTGGAGGCGGGTAATACCCTGAATAATACCCCGCCGTCGAATACGGATACGCCGGCGGAGGAGCAGGAGATGCTGACCTGGAATTACTGTACGGAAAAGGAGGGGCAGAAGAGTAATAATACCCATGATCAGGGGTATGTTGGTAATTATACTCCAACCCACCACTTTGTGGTAAAAGCTGTTCTTTGATTGAAAGCTTTAATCGGATCTTACCCTGAGCCCGACCCGATGGACGGAGGAGCTCAAATGTTCGGGTTAGGGTCGGGTTTTCGAATTCGGGTAGGGTTGCGAGACGAACTTGAAGAGAACCCACAAAAGGTTTGGGGGTTTCTGACGCTTTAGAGTGGAAGATTTCAAGAGAGAGAAAAGCGTCGGGAAGAGAGGAGTTTATTGGGAGAATGAAACGTTGGTTCCAAACGGGTTTTGTGTTGCCTGAATCGTCGGATTTGGTTGTGAGTTTGTTGTCTGGGTTAACCCAGAAAATGGCGTAGGGTTTGAGATCGCCGTTTTTCCAGTTGACGTTTTTGAGGTGTTTGCCGGAAATAATGGTGATTTCGAGGTTGAATCGTGAAGACGGTGGTGTAGGTGGTGGTGGACGTGACATCGCCATTGGGTTGGAAGGGATTTTGGAGGAGAGAGAAAGTGACGTGGGATGGGGTCAATGAATGACTAGTGTTGAGTTTTGGATAAAGAGGAAGACTTGTGGATTTTGACGATCATACCCCGTCTATATGTTGGATTGATCCTGTTGTTTCGGACTTATTTTCAATTCAGTTCAATTTCTCGCTGTTTAATTTAGACAATCTCTCATATTCAACTTTCTCGCAGTTCGGTACCGTTCAATTCATGATCTCGCAGTTCAGTTCAATTTATCACACTCCAAAAGAACATGACCTAAGTATAAGTAGTATTTCAACTATTTTTTACTCATGGACTTCATGGGCTAAGTTAGTTGTATACTTGTATTGGGACGAAGTTAATGTATGCCAAGCCCAAATGAGTACTCTTCCTATCTTTTGTTTGTAATCAACACATTGATTATTTTGATACTATTCACATATTTTATTATGGTTTGTTATTATTACTTATACATGATTTCTTCATGAGAAAATATATAGTCATATGGGATCTTGTTAGATTCGCATCATATATTATTGGTAAATTTTACCTCAGCATCCTAAACTATGACTTGGGCGTATATAGCACCGCAAACTTTGGCTAGTACTCAAAATATCATAAACTATTGGATGTGGTGCATCCCATATCATTAATAATACCGAAATTAAGTTTTTTCCCTTCAGCGAGAGAGAACCTTGATTATTTTATTGTAGTCTATAAGGATTTGGCTATGCTAGTAGAGCTAGTAAAGGAAATGAATGAAATTAGCTTCTTCAATTCGCATGTGATAAGGTTTGTAATTTTTTTTGTGTGTACTGTGTAAAGTGGATATGATGAATGCATGCTTAACTTCTCAAGTAAGGTAACTTAAGTCAAAATTGACCTCCATGCCACCCATTCACCCCTAACAATGCACTAGGCATTATGTATCGTCATTTTAAGTAAAATAATATGTTTTGATATCTTACATTTTGCATAAACCACTAAACTCAACTACATTTACTAGTGATTTTTTTAAGCATAATAAGTAATAATTCCTATGGAGTTCTTGGAGATTCATACATTTACTCAGTAAATAGATTATTACTAGAGATGGACATACAAATAAAAAGTACTACACCCATTTCTCAATATTTGCAACATATCAAAATGACACATAAACCAAGGAAAAATGAAAAAGAGCAAAATAACACCCATGTGATTAATAACAATAAAAGAAAGACTTTTCTTGTATAAAATCTTCCCCAAGAGAGAAAATGTTATAAGTATTGTAAACATCTTAAAGCAACCAAAAATATTCAGTATAAAAAACAAAGACAAGCATGTAAATTGTAATTACTGTAAGATATAGAACTTGGTGCAGCGATTGAGGTGTTGGGGAAAGATTTCATATATATACAATAGTTTAAAATCTCATCACTTTTATTTTTAAAGAGCTCATATGTAAGTTACATATTAATATATTAGAAAAAATGATATGAGTATTATAGAAAATACTGATAATCATGACGAAAATTTGGCTCGTGCCATAATGGATTTTTTACTTCTATCATGTAGAAGATATGTTGGAAGTAGGGGTGTGCACAAACCGGTCCGGACCGAAATTTGGACCGGACTGGAGATTCCGATCTGGTCTTCGGTCCACGAAAATCCCGATTCCGGTCCGGTTCAAACCCGGAAAATTCCGGCCCGGACCGGTTGGACCGAAATTTCTATTATTTTAGTAAAAAAAAAATTTATATGTTAAAAAAAGTTTTAAAAGGTTGAAAGTTAGAAATTTAAAAACCTACTATTTATTAGTTTAGGATTATTTTTATTAAAAATATTAATTTTTAATATATCTAATTTGTAAATATATTTAAATAAAAGAAAAAAGTTTTTTTTTTTTTAAAAATATATAGATTCCGGTAGCAAAATTCCGGCCCGGTCCCGACCCAAGAAAAAACTGATTCTGGTACAGTCGGTTCCGGTCCGACCCTGGACCGGTGCACCCCCCTAGTTGTCTGTTTTGTTCAACTTATTTTGTCTTATCTTAAAAGATCTTATAAAATCTTATTTGATCTTATCTTATCTTATCTTATAAGATAGTTTATCGTGTGTGTCTAACATCTTATTTATCTTATCTTATCTTATCTGATCTTATGTGATCTTATAAAATCAATATATATATATAAAGGAGGAATTTTCGGGAGCTTAGGGAGCTCCTCAAGATTTCGAGCTCATAGAGCGCGCCACGTAGGATTGTCACGTCATCAATTTATATTTTTATTTTTTTACAAAAATAGAGTTCTAGATGATTTAAATACATATAAAGAGATTTGGATAAGCGAAAATTAGAGTTTGGATTTGAATCAACAACCTAAATTATTATATCATGAAAATTGTGTATAACTTTTGCTACATAATTCGGAATATTATAATTTTTGTATCATTGGAGAGCATTCGAAATATGCTTCGAAATAAGATCCATTTACAATATAGTTGTACAACTTATGAAATATAGAGCGCCATGTAGGATTGTCATGTCATCAAATTTTCTTTTAATTTTTTTTTCTAAAAATAGAGTTCTACATAGATTTAAATACATATAAGGAGTCTTGGATAAGCAAAAATTAGAGTTTCGTTTTGAATGAACAACCTAAATTATTATATTATGTAAATTGTGTATAACTTTTGCTACCTAATTCAGAATATTATAATTTTTGTACCATTAAATAGTGCTCGAAATATGCTTTGAAATAAGATCCATTTACAATATAGTTCTACAATTTATGAAATAGAGAGCGCCACTTAAGATTTTCATGTCATTAGTTTTTTCTAAATATATTTCGAGCTCATAGAGCGCGCCACGTAGGATTGCCACGTCGTCAATTTATATTTATATTTTTTACAAAAATAGAGTTCTAGATGATTTAAATACATATAAAGAGATTTGGATAAGCGAAAATTAGAGTGTGGATTTGAATCAACAACCTAAATTATTATATTATGAAAATTGTGTATAACTCTTGCTACATAATTCGGAATATTATAATTTTTGTACCATTGGAGAGCATTCGAAATATGCTTCGAAATAAGATCCATTTACAATATAGTTGTACAACTTATGAAATATAGAGCGCCATGTAGGATTGTCATGTCATCAATTTTTATTTTTATTTTTTTTTCTAAAAATAGAGTTCTACATAGATTTAAATACATATAAGGAGTCTTGGATAAGCAGAAATTAGGTCATGTTCTCTTCGGCATAAAACAACTGAACTGAATTAAATTATAACTAATTAATAGTAATGATTATCATTTAGGAACTGAACTGAACTGAACTGAATTGAACTGAACAGAACTGAACTGAACTGAACTGAAAATAAGTTGGGGAGAACAGGCCCTTAGAGTTTCGTTTTGAATGAACAACCTAAATTATTATATTATGTAAATTGTGTATAACTTTTGCTACCTAATTCAGAATATTATAATTTTTGTACCATTAAGGGTCTGTTCTGTTCAACTTATTTTGTCATATCTTATATTATCTTATCTTATCTTATCTTATAAGATCTTATAAAATCTTATCTGATCTTATCTTATCTTATCTTATCTTATTTTATCTTATTTTATCTTATCTGATCTTATCTGATCTTATCTGATCTTATCTTATCTTATAAAATCTTATATAAGTTAAAATAAGTTGAACAGAACGGACCCTAAATAGTGCTCGAAATATGCTTTGAAATAAGATTCATTTACAATATAGTTATACAATTTATGAAATAGAGAGCGCCACTCAAGATTGTCATGTCATTTAGTTTTTTTTTTAAATATTTGAAAAAAAATAGAATTCTACATATATTTAAATACATAAAAGAGTTTTGGATAGGGGGAAATTAGAATTACGTTTTGATTAAATAACCTAAATTATTATATTATGTAAATTGAATTTAACTTTTGCTACCTAATTTAAAACATTATAATTTTTTACCATTGGAGAGTGCTTGAAATATGCTTCAAAATAGGATCTATTTACAAAATAGTTTTACAACTCATGAAAATATATTAAATTAGATGCATTGTCGGACATTATTTAGTCTTTTTTTTAGATAAATATAATAATGGCTATAAGTATTAAGTATAGTGTATTATATGTGATTATAACATTTAATTATAGGTCCAATTTACAGGATTAAACATATTATCTTTCAAAACCTCAACCTTACTCAACCAAACTAAAACAATATAGTATTGCAACAAAATTTATTGACTAAAATCTATAGCGATAAAGTTACATATATATAATTAGAGTTTTGGATTATGTAAAAATTAGAGTTTGATTTAAATAAAAATACCTTAGAATATTATAAAGAGCTCCACCTAAGCATGCCATGTCATTCTTATCAATTTTTAAGAAAGTATTCTTTTCGTCCCGCATCTATTAAATTATTACCCTCTACTTTCTTAAAGTATCATTCGCGTATTATTCATGTTAAAACTGTATTAGCTATTGTTAGTCATACCTGTTATTGGGATACCATTTAATAATAGACTTAGCTACAATATTCAATTGAATATTAAAAATTATAAAATTTATATATCAAAATAACAAATCTAGAAATTATAGTATAATGACAAATACTTTCTCCGTTTTTTTTCTACTTCAACAATTGGTTTGGACATGGTTTTTAAGGAAATAAAAAATGGGTAGTTTAGCATAGAGGTACCTCTTTAGTTAACTAGAATATGGGACAAATAAATCCTTATTAAAGTAAACGCAACTTTATATGGCAATTCGGGTAATTAATGATGGTTTTATTCACATAAAGTAAAGGTAATATTGTCAAATGTAGTTTCTTTTTTTACCAAAAGTGGAATGGACCCAAAAGATGAAACTATCTAAAGTGGTAATTGTTGTAATAGAAAAAGAACGGAGGAAGTATGTAAATACAATGATCTTGAAAAATCTCATTTTATAACAACACAAAATCAACAATAATATTAACAAAAAATATACAATAAAATAAAATAAACAACAACCCGTGCAACGCACGGGCTTCAACCGTAGTCTTATATAAGTTAAAATAAGTTGAACAGAACAGACCCTACAAAAATAAATTCAATATTATTTTTGATGATTTGTAGTCCACTTAACTCACCTATTAAATACTAGATAAAGTTTTTCCCAAAACTATTTTCCTTATTAGTTGCATTCTATAAGGAATGAATAAAATTATTTGGTTTATGTAAGAATGTTGTATATAAAAGTTAACTTCCTCAATCTTTCTTAAATTGTATATAAAAATATACTTCATTCGTTTAAAAATAATTGAAACGTTTATTTCAAAATACTTTCATATAAAAAAGAAAAACATTTCAGCCCTATTTGGCAATTAGCAGATAGCTGATTGTATTTGCTGTTTATATAAAGGTGTTTGGTAAATAGTTGATAGATGGTTGCTACATAATTGTGTAAAATGACCAACAAGGACATGTGCATAATCTATTGTTGTACCTTTTATTATTTATTAATGTACTTTTCAACAACTTTAGAACATAAATGTAATTGATCCACTCATTCCCAAACCTCTAATGTCAAAAAACTCCTCCCCCAACTTTTTCAAAAAGAGCTTTTTCGGTTCAATAAGCTAATTGTAACCTCTCTTTATAAAAATCTCAAAATATCTCGGGGGAATGGGGCGCTTTACCCAAGATGATAGACACTTTTACTTGAAGTCTTGAACGCAACAAACACGTTCTCTCTCTCTTTCTCTCTCCTCCAATCTCCATCCAAAATATAGAATTGACGCGGAAATGCAACTACCGAAAGCGAACTTCCTTTCGCTACATCCAAAGTCAAGATCTTACTCCTAAGTCCCCCACATTTTCTTCTCACCTGATCGATCATCAAACTTTTCCTTCAATTTCTCGTCGATCAAAAATTACAGAGCATGTCTGATGCTCTCATCAATGGCCTCGCCGGCGCCGGCGGCGGTATCATCGCTCAACTCATCACTTATCCCTTACAAACCGTACTTTCTCTCTCCTCTCTTCTCTAATTTTTACTCTTTTTTCTCCAGCTTAATTTGAAATATCTTTGGTTGTTTGAAATTAGGTTAACACTCGGCAGCAAACTGATCGAGATCCTAATAAGGCGAAGACCAAAATTGGAACTCTTGAACATATGTGTCAGGTGAAAAAAAACTAATTCTCTCTTTTCGTAATTTTTTTTTTTTTTTTTTTGAATTTTTTGTGATGAGCTTTTGGTGATGGTTTAGGTTGTGAAACATGAAGGATGGGGGAGACTGTATGGAGGATTAACTCCATCGTTAGTTGGTACTGCCACTTCTCAGGTCAGAGTTTTTTTGTTTTTGTTTTTTGGTTGGTGAAATAGTGAAATTGCGTTCTCATTTTGTTTGATGCACTAGTGATACAAATTTGGCTGGTTGAAGAACTAAATTGTTTGTATAACTTGAAAATCTATGCACGATAATTACTCTTTTCATCCGAACGTAATGGTCACATTGCTTGTTTGTTGGTGATTTCTGTTGGTAGTAGACTAGTAGTTGCTGGTACGGTGAGATATTGAAATTGCGTTTTCGTTTTGTTTTGATGCAATAGTGATACAAATTTGGCTGGTTGAAGAACTAAATTGTTTGTATAACTTGAAAAATCTATGCACGACAATTACTCTTTTCATCCGAACATAATGGTCATATTGCTCCATATCATTTCAAGTGAGAATTGTATGTTTTTGATCAATGTTACTTGTTCATAAATTGGTTCATTGATCCACTCACTCACACACACACTCTCTCTCTAGTATTAGTGTATTATTCCCTTCGTCCCAAAATAATTGAGTCAGATCATTTTGGTGCAAGATTTTAAGAAAAGATGGGTGCGTGGTAATGTGGTATGGGGCCCAATTGAAGAGAAAAAGATGGCCAAATAAATTGGGACGACGCAAAAAGGAACTTATGGAAATTAATTTGGGATGGAAGGAGCATAGGATAGTGCTTAACTAATAGACAAGGTAGACATGAGTATTAGGAAAAAGGCTTAATACAGCTGGCGTTAGTACAATGCTGAAAAAAAGGGTACCAAGCATAATTTTTAATAGGCTTGACTAAGTTGGAATGGACTTGGGCTGGAATCATCGTTCAACAGAAATGAAATCTAAACATTAACTGTACTATTATTTTGGTGTATATGGAATTGCTGTAGCAGTTTGTAACACTCGTTTTGTCGTGACCTTTTCATGAATGGAGATTGCTTATGTGAGGAATAATAACATATCTCAGGCACCTATTTTCTACCTCTCTTTTTCCGGTTTTGGGTTCTGGGTTGGGGCAAGTGTAAAATTTTCTGGGCTCAAATCTGTTACCTGCATTCCAACGCCGAACCTAGAAAATCAAATGAAAGTCTTATAATTGATGATATCTCATTTGCTGATTCTTGGAAGTTTGATTTGTCTCAACTCCAGAGCTTTCGTCCCCGGTGGTTAACCATAACCTTATATGACCCATATGCGAGTTAAGAGCGGTTGTTACTTGTTCTATAATATGCAAAGCATCTTTAATACAATTAGCGACTATGATTTGCATTTTGGCTACTTACCCCTTCATTTTACGGGATTAGTCTACAGCCTTTGCAGGGAAATCAGCTAGCTTTGAGGTCATTTTGTAGCTTATTGATCCCTTTTCCGTAATTAAGTTTAGAGAAGTGCTTGTGTTACCGGTTGTTTAATGATACTCATGAAAATCTTTCTAATACGAAAACTTGGCTCAATCTGGAATATGTGGGGCAACTAGCAAGTAGTTATGGAATTATTCAAGAGACTACAAAACCTCTGCCGAACTTTTCAGTTAGCTCTTCTATATCAGTTTAAGATAAAAGATGAGAAAGTGTAAAGATTCAACTGTTTGAGAAATGTTTTAGTTCGGTAGGGTTTTAGCTGTTTTGACTTTTTACGTAGACTGTTGTCTGATGGGTGTTTTTATTCAAAATCTTTTGTACGACCTGCAAGTCTGCAACTTAAACATTTAGTGGAGTATGGTAGTAATTACTTCTTTCTCCTTCCTGTTTTGTTTCGGTCATAAATCAAAATGCATGCGTATTACTTCCACTTTTGGAAATATTTCTATCAATGGCTCTGGAGAACAGCCTCCTTATCACTCTTGGTTGACTGGGATTGCTCTTGCGTGCTTTTTGACACGCCCTAATCTCATCAATAGCATGATACATGCTTGGTGGTGGCTGTCGTTGACATGCTCTAAAGTTAAAGAACTCATATATATGGCTGAAATCAATGAATCTATTAGAAGTAGAATCACCAACTTTTACACGAATTTTCAAGTGGATGAGATCGGTTGTTCCAGGGTATTTGAGAAAATCATGTTCGCACTTAAAAGTGATATAGCAATTGTTATGCTTGGTAGTCGCGGTTGGTTCTATTTATATCTCCTGTTGGTTTCTTCAACCATATAAGTAATTGAATAAAACCATCATTGCCCCCTAAAACCTCCTTCTTGCCTCCTTAAGTCAGCCTTGTGCACAAAGTTTTTCCTTTAGGGGTAGAAGGTGATGTTGGAGAGAAGTTAGCTGACCTGGTACTTAAGCTTGTTTAACGGGTTGAATTTGGACTTTAACTTTTGGATGTCATGAACTTGTTTGTTGATTTGTCTTCTGGATCCTCATTCGATATTTTTATGATACAGGGTGTTTATTATTATTTCTATCAAATATTCAGGAACAAGGCTGAAGGTATTGCACTTGAACGCAGGAAGAGAGGACTTGGGGATGGCTCAGTTGGCATGTTCTCATCATTGGTCGTGGCTGCTATGTCTGGGTGATTACTTTTCCAATTTTTTTTTATTCTGTTACAGTTATCAACTTTTTCATGTTCTTTTTGTTCTTTGAGGCATAGTCAGAGTATTAGTTGTCCGATCTAAGTAAAAGATCTATATTCTTTTAGGAGACTTTACACTTTGCTTTTGGACCATTTATTTTTGTTTCTACCATGTTATGGTTGTGGCCATTTGCAAATAACTAGAGATGATTTGGTTATAACGAGTATCAGAAATCAGGTGATATCCTATATTTGACATCTCCAAGATTTGAATGGGAAGTCGTTGTAGAGTTGAGTCTTTTGATGGTTACCTTTAGATTATAGAGGCTCAATGCTCTTTAGCACTTTCTGCTTTACCGGAATTAAATGCAAGGCTTGAATAGGCGGCTAGTTGTAAGGAGGGAAGAGTAAGCTGAGTGAAATACAAAGGTTGGTAAAAAGATGATGGCCCTTGGTACCAATAATAAATTGGAGATGTGTATCTCATGGATTATGCCATGCTTTAATTCTGTAAAATATGCCGTTGGAAACTTAAGTTACTATCAGTACCTTTGACTTCCGGCCTCTCACAAGGCTCTGGTGTCTGATAGGGAAGTAGGGTAATGATGAAGCCAGATGAACTTAACTTTACTCTTGTGACGATAGGGAGTTTTATTTAGACCCTATTATCGAATGAACTACCATTAAAGAAGCCTCAGTATGAAGCATTATTGGTATTTGGTGCAAGTTCTTGTTGATGACTTAGCCTTGAATTATGCAGGGACTGGGGAATCATTGTGTATGGCTTGCTGTGCAAAATCTAGTCTTAATGAAAGTATGAGAGTGTAAGTAATGGTGGGACTTTGTGGCATTCAAAAGGGCTAGTAAATGATCTTTTTATCATTTACTCATTCGTACTCACACACACACACACACACTGTTACTTTCATTCTTTTGTTGTGTTTTATGGCCGATTCTCTTCACCTTATTTGTTCTTAACTTTTTTTTAACCTTTTCTTATAATATCTGAATTAGGATAATTTTAATTTCTATATATTTGTTGATAAAGCTTGATTTGTTACTTATTCTTTTACCCATACTCACTGTATTTCGTCTATTGTTTCTTTTTAGGTGTACAAATGTGTTGTTGACAAATCCAATATGGTTAGTTGTCACCCGCATGCAGGTAAGAAGCTGGGAATCGACAAGAAATAAGAAAGGTCATTTTATCTGCTACTTAGTGCATACTTCTATTTTTAATAAATTCTTTTCTTCAATCACATTTTTGTTTGGCCGCACCAGCTAATTGGGTGGTGGTATTGCTTTTGATTTTCTGGTGAATTTGTTTTGCTGCTCCTAAAATTTCTCTTCTACTGGAACAAACTTACTCATTTGGACATTTTGATATATTTGGTTACTAGTAAGTAATAAATGATTAATGGGCTCTGGACCTGGTACTGCTGCTTCTTTTCTGTTGTCTTGGTTCGGTTAAAACAAAATCTGCTGAATCAGTTTTAAAGACCGAACACTCTTTTCTAGCGATCCCATTTCTTTGCCGAAGGGATTAACTACAGCTCTGGCCTCTGAGTAATTCCTTGTCTCATCGATCCGATAAGTAAGGCACAAGTCCCACGTCTATTCATCCCTTTCTTTATTACATTTATTCCACTCTTCTAACAGTTCCAGATATCAGTCGGCTCAAATGCACTAATCCACTTTGAAGATCAAATTTTGATTCTGTTGTATGCTCTCCCTCATTCTCTTTCCCCTCTTGTTTGTGACTGAAGTCCTATCAGGTCTGGCAAGTATCTACAACCATCAGATATATTAAGCAAGGTGTTCAATAAGCTCCTTTTCATACATTTGAACGTCAACAATGAATGGAAAATGACACTTCAAGACTTAGACAATCTGCTTACCTGTTTTTCTTATGTCCTGTTCGACTGCTAACTCTTAGCAATATCCATTATTATATAGTTGCAGATCAGTTCTGACTTTTCTTTGCTCAATCGGAGTGAAGTGAGTCTCGGGTGAGCAGTTGCTTAATTTTTGGGAATATTTCTTTGCCAATCTGTGGCATGCTGATCTTAAATCTTTTTATTGCCCCTGCCCTGTTTTTTTCCACCTTTTTTTGCTGTCAACTAGTCCACTATATTATAACTAACTTTAGCTTGAGGCGCATTTTGAGGTGGTATGGGGAGAGGAAATTTATGATCACTATCTTGGATGGGAAGGTTATATAAGTGAGAGAATGGAGGAGATAAGAGAGAAGAATTCGAAAAAAAGAGGGATAAAACAAAAAATGGTAGGGGGAAATAGGCAAACAGTGAAGGGTACACTATTGAACCCGCAAAGAGAGGGATTTAGTGTTAAGTGTTAATCCCACCATTGAACGAAGTGTATCTTTCAAGAAATTATACACATTGATATTTAAAGCTCAATTTTTGGTTAATTTCTTTTTATAAAAACTTGGTTAGGTGAACTAAATTCAGTGTGGATCTGTTAGTTACGTTACGTACATTCTTAACTCTTTTCATAAATCATACTCCAGCTACTCTCCAAACTCAAGTGGAACGAAGGGTGTTTTGACTATAGAGCTTCTTGATTAAAATGTTTTGATATACATGATGCTAATCTTCCCAGTTTCGTTTTACTTTCCACAGACGCATACTAAGGTTTCCAAGAAAGTACAGCCCAGGCAATCTATAAGATCTCCGGAAGAAGATCTAGTTGCAATTGAGCCACCTCCGTATGGAACTAGCAATGCAGTACGTAATCTCCATTCTTAGTTACTCTCTTCCTTTCTTTATTTGTATTAACTATCTTAAATCCTATAATTATCATGTGATTAAGTATTTGTTCAAGTTTCAATGACTGAAATTTAACTTTTACTTATTAAGAATGTTATTGTTCTTAAGGCACCTTCCATGCAAAGTTAAAGTTCTCTCATTAATCATCATTGGGCATGCACTTGATAGCCTTATGTTTTAATTTGGGGGAACTTGTTGAAGCTAAAAACACTTAAGAAGCCTTGGTTCCAAGTGACTCATTGAGAAATACATTTACAATTTTGCATCTTTGTTAGAGAACTTCCAAAATATCGTGTATTTTCATCCCATCCCTTGTTAGACTTCCTAGAATGACACATGGTCCATGTTTGATGCTGCACATTGTATTTGTAGGATCAGTTGAGTAAATATTCTGGACATTACTTTTGGTCTTTGTTGTTTATCTGCTATTGGAAGTATTAGGTACACTTGATCAAGTTTTATGGACCATTTCATGGAACAATCTTGGAAGTTCACCTACTGGAGTTGATGTGAACAGCTGCATAAGATAATATACTTTGTAGGAATACTTGGTAGAAGGCATAAAGACGAGAGAAGTAAATTTTAGATAAGGATGTGTGAGTGTCAGTCAAATATTGAGTAGTCTAATATGATAGGAACTTCATTTTCTTTTTCTTAGTTGCCAACCTGAAACTGGACCATGTAGCTAATCTTAGTCTACTTAAGCTGGTGTTTTAGGAGTGGTTATAATAATTCAACTATCAGTACTTATTGCTCATACATGGCTTGATAAACTTATAAAGTGAGAGGACCATGTACAGATGCTTAATAACTGGAATCTTATCATGTCAATGGTGGCTTCATATTTGTGACCATAGTCAGCTAAGTGGACTAGAACATTGTTTTAATGTCTGAATATCTGAAACTTAAATAACTTCTTTAGTGTAAGGTCTTTGCATGAAACCTTTGTGGATGATAACACTCCCAGTTTCCATGGACGGCATAGGATCACAGGAATGGTAAACGTGCCAAGTACAGGCAATGAAAATTTTGATTGTAGACAGACACATAAATCCCAGGCTTCGTTTTCTTGCCAGAAAGCTTCTTTTAAGTTGATACATGTTCTGGGGTGTAAATTTATGAAATGGTTATTGTATGGTATTTCTTGATTTTGCGTCTAGTTCATTCTTCTAAGTAGAAGTGCGCTCATCTTCAGGTTCCTTGTTTCTATCTCTAACTAGCAGTGTTTTTAGATACAAGAAGTGTTTGATGAAGCTGGGTTCTTAGGCTTCTGGAAAGGCGTGGTTCCAACATTGATTATGGTATGTACCCTCAAGCGTGTTGATTCTCTAAGAAAGGGTATATAATTGATTATCTGTAACGTGTCTGCAGGTAAGTAATCCATCCATACAGTTCATGCTGTATGAGACCCTATTGAAAAAGCTGAGGCAGAGGCGCGCGATGAACAAAAATGGTAGCAAAGGAGTAACTGCTCTAGAGGTTCGTACTTAAATGAGTTTAGAAGTTTTGCATCACCATCTTCTGAGCGTCATATTCCATGACATGCTCTCTTCATACTTGTTTTGAAACCTGTATTCCCCCTCTTCCAGCCTTTCTTGTTTTCTTGTTATTTAAGTTTTACTTGGTCAAATTGTTTGCCTTTGTGCTGGTAGATATTTTTACTCGGGGCTCTAGCAAAGCTTGGAGCTACTGTCGTGACATACCCTCTTTTGGTGGTGAAGGTAAAAATCTTGCATCCGTGAAAAGCTGTATGTTAGAAAGTTGTTGCTGGTGAATCATGTATCGTATCTATTACTTTCTAAGTTTATAACTTGAGCCAGAACATATCTTTTAGAAATTTCTCAAAACTATGATAGTATTAGCGTATTCCCAAGCATAACAAACCAAATTAGGAAATTGAATAAATAGATACCATATTGGAAGTACTGAAGTACAATAGTTGTATTGAATACTCTATATAGCTTCATTTATAGTGGGCTCCCTAGGATTCAACCTGAGTGGTTAGTGAATAATATGCAGAATTGATCTTTTGATATGAAGTATATGTTTTACAATCAGCTTATACACAAAGAAATGAGTGCCCATCTTTGTTGATTTTGATCTTAAGTTTGGCATTATTCAAACACATCCTTCATATACCCTAGTGTAGTTTGATTTTAACCTTTAACGGGACATACAATTTCTTGAGATGCGGCTTTATTTCCCTCGTCACTGCTAGAACTGGTATCTGTATTTTCCAAGTCCTAGATTTAGATCAGTTTGAAGCAAGAAAAATAGGGTTTTGCAAGGAGTTGTGCTCAGATTGCAAGCAGAAGGTTAAATATACGAACATAAATTGCAGGAAAGAAAGTGATGAAGTTGCTTTGATTGCAGAATGCGACCTGTTTGTTGGAGCAAACGGGATGATCAGGCAGACTCTCTATGCCTGATCCCTCCGTTTCCTTTCCCTACTATGGACCTTGCTGTATTGTGATATTATGTCCCAGACCTCCAGTTGTTTATGAATGTCCATTAATTTTCTATTTTATCCTTCTTTGCAGTCAAGGCTTCAAGCAAAGCAAGTTGCTGGCACAGACAAGAAGCATCACTACAAAGGTATGCAACAGACAAGTTGCTGGGTTGAAGTACCCAGTTACCAGTCTAAATAGCTAGTGTTTCTTGTGGGATGAGATCCCCTCATATCCCCTCATCTCACAGGGGCTGTGCCTAAAGGCCAGTAAATCTCTTAACCTAAAAGAATTCACCTGATGTGTTGTATATTAAGCAAGGGGATCCAGAAGGTTATGTACCATGTTTCTAGCCTCTCTCCTAAACCAACCTATGTTACTCTGACTTGGGGTAGTTGTGCGATGACATGGGGTATGTCTATGTGTGTTCAAGGTATCCTATCCCCTTGAGATAGAGTTTCTTCAATCACGACCATCCATTTTTGTTATTGGAATGAACAGCTTTGACGGGCATTACAAATAAGGGAAAAAAGGGAAGAAAATGGAGCGTTTATCAGCAACCAGGTGTCATTCTCCGTTTTCCAGCGACCCTCACTCAAACTTCGTCATATCATTTGATTCTCTCTTTTACCTCCTTGCACTCACCTACCTTCACTTGCCACACCGCACAGCACTTCAGCCGCATTCTCTCCCTATGAGGCGAAGAGTCGTGATTTGGTCTAATCGAAGTCGGTAAATAAAATTCCTTCAATTTTTCATTGTTCTCACCAACAAAAGCTGCATAAAAAGATAGCAGTGATACTGCTGCCACACACTGGGAAAATATTATAGTTCCTATATTAGTAGAGCCGAAACCCCCCTCTAACTTTTCCCATGTACACTATGTGACTCATATTATTGTCATACCTTTGTCATAGCATAAACTGTTGTGGGGAGGGGGAAGGAAGGGATTGGTGTGGTGGTGGTGGCTGGGAGAGTTGTCGTTGTTGGGGAAAGGGTTTTATTGCATTAGGGTGGGGGAGGGAAAGGGAAAGGAGGGTGACCTTGTGGGAGAGGGAGTTGGGATGGTTAGACGAGGTCTCTCAAAGAAGCTCTTACCCGTTCATGCATGCTCCGTCTTGGCTGGTGGTAGAGCTTAATTGGTAGAGTGGTGATCTTAGTATTGGGTCATTGCGATTATGGTTTGGATGTCTTGTTGTTTAAACGGTATGATAGTATCTTGTGCCTGGACCAGTGGCTCATTTCTTCAAATTCATGGGAAATAGGACCAGAACATTCTACTGAAAGACTATTGAGACAAAACTAAACCAAACATAGATGATCTGTCAAAAATGTAGAGTGGGTAGGTTGGGCAGTTCTTTAGAACTAGTATGCATCGTCCATGGACATTAGTTTAGTTGGTGGCTCTCCTAGGGTTCTCAAATTTAGTAATATTGCATCTTTGGGAACAGTGGCGGATCCAGGAATCCAGCCATGGGTTCGGAGCCGGCCAAAAAATAAACTACAATCATTTACTTAAAAAATTCAATACGTTAATTTAGATATCAAATTATAATAGCTAAATAGGATGTCAATTCCTCACATTACATCGATATAAAAGCATTATACGAGTTTTCATACTTTGATGGGATTTAAGCAAGACATACATAACCATATTATTCTATCTTCATATTTATAATGCCTTGTGCTTATTTATGGCAATATTTTCACTCCAAGAAACCTGGAATTTTCAATTTACCATGTTGACGGTTGTGACGATCATGTGCTAGAATTTTGATTTAGATACATGTATAGGGATACAGGTTCATAGTCAAAGTAGAATAAGAATTAAGGAAGTGGAGGCCGGAGAGAATGAGTGGTCGTGGAGGCTGGAGGCACTAAGAATCAGAACTAGGGAAGGCATGTTATAGGACTTTAGATAAAACCAAAGGGAAAAAAAAAATAGAAAAAAAGATGGGTTTTGCTTTTACTGAGACTCGATCCCGTACATAAAACCAAAGGAAAAAAATAGAGAAAAGATGGGTTTTGCTTTTACTTTTACTGAGATTCGATTCCGCGCCATATGCAAAGCAGCTAGCAAGCAAAACCAATCCGCCACTGTTAGTTCTCATGTTCCATTTTACACGCAAACAGTAACCCAGTTTCTATTTTTTTTTTTTAAAAAAAAAAAGGAAAACTGCACTTTTTTTTTTCCAAAAATCATTGGGTTCAGATGAACCCATAGTAGATCCCCGCATGTTCGGGAATAATGTACAGTTGGGGGAACAAAAAGCTCCATAACAAATCAGGCCAATCCAATTTGGAAGGCTCTTTTATAACCATAAAATTACCATATACCAACTGTTACCTTATTTGCTTGACCTCACTTCACAACCTTTCTGTGGACCAAGAACCAATATTACAGTATTACCTCTAAAGATAATACTCCTGTGTCCACTTAATAAGAGTTCTTTTTCCGACTTAAGAACCAAGATGACCTCCAAACTGTAGCATCATTTCACTTGTAAACATCCTTAACTCAACGAATGAAATGGTAGCCTATAGTGATCATTGGGACTTTATGTCCAGTTATACACCATGTAAAGCCACACTCGCTAGTGGAACTAATAGTTTATATTGACTTATAAGGATCTTCACATTGAAAGAGATAGCTCTGTATTCTGTAATCATAAATATATGCAGAGTAGTTTGCAAGCGCCATGGTAGTAGATTCACGTCATCATTGAGGATTTATGTATGAGGTCTACTTTAACAATGCACGGTACATAATATACCTTACATTTTTATGAAGATGCTTATTGAGTTCCGACTTCATTGCACCCATTGGACACCAATTCAACGATGGGGAGGGAATTCAATTAACACAATTTCGAACTTTTGAGTCTTGCAACTTTGGATTGCATCCTTGATTCCTTGTCTATAAAAGGAAAAAGAAAACAAGTATTGACTATTGATATTTCATTTCTCTACTCAAAGCCACCAGTATAGCTTGCTTGGGAAGGTGTACTTTGTTGTGCCTTGAATAATTTCTTTCGCCTTTTGCATCTACGGCTGCTTTGCTAGTTCAGGCTGAGGCCACATTATCATTGTATTGCTTTACCTCTAATATCTCAGGTACCATTGATGCAATCATGAAGATAATTCATTTTGAGGGTTTGTACGGATTTTACAAAGGGATGAGCACAAAGATTGTACAAAGTGTTCTTGGGGCTGCTATTCTTTTTATGATTAAGGAGGAACTTGTGAAAGGAGCACGCCTATTACTTTCAAGAAATGGTTCTTTGTTAAAGGCTCGGTAATTGTAGGTTTGATTCTTTTTCACCATTTAAGTGTACCTTTCTGATCGCAAATAAAAAAGTGAAGTCAAGTTCATTGTTGATGTGAGCGAATGTATGGCTTTCACCATGAGATGTACTCTGATGGAGGAGTTATGCAAGTCCCCAGAAGTGCAGTTTCTCTCTTCAATGGTCGATTATTCCGTCTTACCAATATGGCTAACGGGCTATTCATGGAGTATCAGATGTTAATACTCGTAAAAGTGTGTTTTAAATTTAGATGGCAGGGATTACTGAAAATGATTCGTGTTCCTTGCCATTGTTGACGCCAAGTCTAAATTGATGATCACTGAGTAGCAAGACGAGGACCTCAATGGCAAGATCTGCTGTTCCTCTACCTTATCTGAAGGCAAAACTGAAAATTGCAATCGTGATTCGTGTATGTAATGTGACCCTTCTTAACTTCGTCTTAGTTACTTCATTGAACTTTGATTGTGATTAAACGACACGGTCTATTGTATACTGTGCCTTTATCGTCCATAATAATTTATGATTACTCCATACATCCTCTCTTTTCATTACTAAAATTGCAGCTATACACTCAGTTCTACTCCAACTTAGCCTAAAGCCTTGACATTCTAGCGTTAACCTAATCACTCCCACTTTTGACTAATATAAGCCTCAACTCTAGTCCAGTCTTGTCCACCAATACAATATCATCTGTAAACCAATGTACATCACATAATCTCATCATGGATAGGTCTCTTTAATTTATAATTATTGTGAATAAGATATGACTTGATTCCGTCCTATATGATAGCGAGATTATCCTTTAATCCTCCACACATCTTGACCTTTATTTTCACACTTCTACACATAAATCTAAGTCAATATACAGCCATTAGGATTTATTGTCCGCATATATACTCTAACTAGTTCTTTTTCGGAAAACATGTAAATCACCTTTTTCTAACAATTTAATTTTTTCCAGTTAGTTTTAACAATTAAGTCCATACACCTTACTAGCTAGTAGCTACTAGTCTACTACGCTCTTGTTTCGTTTTCTTTGATATGGATTTTTCTTCTTTGCCATAACTAGAGATATTTTTTTTTTCTGAAAACAACAGAAATAAGAGAATATAAACAAGTTGACGTGTGCTTAGGTAATCAAAACGCACCGGATTTAGCCCTCTATAAATGAACCCTAATTCACAACATAGTTTCGCGTCCGCATCCTTTTTTTTCTCTTTATAAATAGTAGCAGTCTCTCTCCACCCTTATCATCTCATTTTGGAATTCGGAACGGCTGCGGTTTGAATGCAGATTTCTCATTTTCTCTCTCCAATCACTTCCTCTCCCTCTGAGCTTTCCTTTGGATAATTTTCGGCGATTTCACCTTATACGAATTATTTCAATCTTGATCAAATTAATCGATTGTTTCGAAGATTTCCTGGAAAATTTGTTACCATTTGACGTTCGTTCTCTCACTCTTCATCTAGGGATTTGGATTTGTTAATTTAACCAATCGATTGACTTTTTATCGCCATTTTTAGGTTAAATTTCTGAGAAATTGATTTGTTAGGGTTTCGAATCTTTGATAATCGGATTTGCGATGGAGAACTCTAAGAGGCAAGAATCGATGAATTACGACAACATTAACGGCGACGACGATTTTTTCCGACGATCTAACGACGATGAGATCGTTGATTCGGAAGAAGCGTGTACAACCGTCGGATCTGTAACTGGAAATCCAACGGTTAATGGTGAGAGTAGCGGATCGTCAAGTTTGGCGGATCGATTGGGCGAGATATTAGTAGATGAAGGTAATGGCGATCTTCTGCTTCAACAGAGTGACAGGGAGAACAATTTTTTGCAGTGGCTTCAAGCTTTAGATGTGCAACACATGGGAGCTTGCCGTGCCGACGAACGATTGAAGCCTTTGTTGAAGGCGAATGCTTCAACTGGTGCTGCTGAAGATCGCCTTCTTTCTCATCTTAGTCAGGTGCTTTTTTTTTAATTTAAATTTAAAATTATGGTAATAATTGCTGGATTTCTGATTTTATTTAGTTTGCTAAATGTTGTTATTGTATTTGTTGATGAACAGCACTTTGAAACTTCTGAAGTTGGGCTGCTTGCGAGGTGTTTATGTGTTCCGCTTGTTTCAATTCGCGTGGGGAAGGTAGTCAAGCAAGGGTCAATGCTGTGTCCGACTTCTATGAGGTATATTAATTAAGTTATAGAAATATTGATGTCGTTGATTTGTGACATTGTGTGACTGAGATTACTAGTGTTGAAAATTTGCTTGACTTTCTGGTTATTTTATCTTGTTGTTAGTTGAAGTTTGTAGGTAATTTGACTGAAATAATGATTTTGATTTTGACTGGATATTAGTTAGAAGAGATAAAAGTAAGGGAAGGCGGAGAACATTGAGATGATATCTATGGGTTGATTCCGATTGTATGATTTCACGTAATGATTATTGAACATGTATGCCGTATTCATTACATACTTTCATTTTGCAATGGATGTTTTCTAGGCTTCTTTTTTGTTGCTACATTTGGTCTTATATAGTGGTATTATATGTGTCCTGTGAAAACATGTTCAATTTCATGATCTAGTGTCTAGTATGTGTGGTGGGTGATATCTTAAGTGTGATGATGTTCTTTTGTGTATAACCAACATCTCGAATGTCTTTGTCTTCGTTTATGTTTATATGTTTGGTGTCTATGGATGCATGTGCAAGTTTTCGTGTTTTTACAGGATTTCTTGAGGTTTTCATGGGATCAACATGTTCGAAATACGTCCATGTATAATTAAAAATCCAGGTGTAGTATTGTGTTTGAGATTGTATTCTTACACTCTTTCTGAATCGACAGGAACTGTAAATAGTAATTCGTAATGCAGGGCTGTTTTTGATTGTTTCTTGAATAGCTGGGGGTTTTCTGTGAATTAAGTTTTTTAGAATCAAGTTGTTTGTTAGGCATGTGGACCAATGCCTTCTCGTTAGCATAGGGGTTTTGGCATAGTATTGTTTGTGATTATACAGAGTGGCTTAGTAATTTTTGGTCTAAACTTTTAAATGTGAAATTTTGAAAATACCGCAGGTGGATGCCTGGATGGTCACTATATGTAAACTAACGCATCTAGTAGTATCTGAACTTGATATACTACGCTCTGTGTATGTTTGGTCCTCTTTTTTTTTTTCGTAATCATTTTATGCATGTCTCATGATCGTTTGGTTTCTATCTTAGTGACTTTATTTCTTGTGTTTCTATGATGCAAAGGGTATCTATGCTTGCAAGAGCAAGGGTTGATAATTGACTCCCCCTACCCTACCCGGCCCACACTATACCCTCATCTGAGGTATTGGTGCAATAATTATGATCTGATAGAACTTTGGCCAGTTGTGTGGGTGGGAATGATTTCATATGGTTATATAATATACGTGGGGATTCTAATCCTATATTTTATTGATGATGACAATGTTCATCCTTCCAAATGAAAATGTCTTTTCACTTGTAGGTAAATTGGACGTATCTATATTGATCTCTGAATTAAGAAGAAATGAAGGTAGTTTCATACCCTAACGTTATATATAATCTGCTTCGTCTGCACTCCATATCAGGACCCTTTTTTTCTTTTGATTCTGTATCGTCTTTGAGATTCTTCTTTTTTTTGGCCATATTTTGTGGAATTGTCTTTTATGTAGTATCAATTACTAATTTTTGTTTCATTATTGATATTACAAACTTCAACAATTACCTTGGTGTCCTTGATACTGTTTACCAGGTGTAATTGCTTGTAGACCTTGTGCGCTCTTGAATTTGTCAATGTTGCTTTAGAGAGCATTCGTAGTTGTAGCCTTGTAGGTAATTTTGAAGTGTCCCTGGATTAATCTCCTATGAACTAATCGTAGTAAGCCTTTTTCTACTATTTATATGAGAAAAAATTGCAGTTAGTAAGTACCCCCTGGTCTGTTACTTTTTTTGTGAGTTCATTTTGTCAGCGTTGTTGGAATAATTTCTTTTAGTCTCCTATAAAGACCAGAGATTACGCACATAATGCATAAGACTACTTTCAGTGTCACATCTTTTTTTTTTTTTTTTGGTTAAAATGGCATAATAGCAAAACTTAACCAGAGTTATGGCCTGGAAGCCTACAACAATCCGTCAATAATAAGTTCGTACAATCAGTAGGGGAAGGGGTAAATCCCTAACAACATTTAGGTTCCTAACATTTCTTCTACAATCACGGGCAAGAAAATCCGCAACCTTGTTCTTCTCACGCCTCACGAATGTGAACTTGATTTCCTTGAATTCCTGTTTGCATACCCTACATTTTTTAAGCACATTACAGTACACATCATTATATATTGTATCGCAAGAGATAAGGTTAATGGCCTGCAAACTGTCCGAAAGAATTAACACATAGTCAAAACCTCCACGTTTGGCCAAAGCTAGGCCTTCGATTATGCCCAAAAGCTCCGCCATTTTTCTGAAATCCAGCTAACCATATGTCTTGATTATTCCTTAACCAACCCCCAAGGCCTGAATGTTTATATGCTCCCGTGTATGAAGCGTCTACCTGAACTAGGGCCCAGTGGGAGGGGACGATGCTTGGTATACTACAAGGGGTAGTGTTCGATGATGTTACCAGATTTGCAGGCAGGGATGCTAAAAATTCACCAGCGTGAGAGACGGCTATTTTGAGAAGATGCTCGGGTTTGGGCTGGGTGTTAGATTCAAAGATTTTTTTGTTTCTTGAGACCCAAATTCCGTGGCAGATGAAAGGGAAGAGGATTTTCCAAGAAAGACCTTGATATTTGGCCTGAGATTGTAAATTGGACTCAATCCAAGAGTGAAGGTCCGCATGAGTGGGCCCTTGGCTGTTAGTAAGTACCCAGATGGACTGGGCATAGGCGCAGTCACGCAAGGCGTGAATGGCATCTTCAGTGTCACATCTATCTCTTGCTAGAACAAATTTTTTGCTGTGCATGAATTCTGAATATTAGCAATAGCGAATAAGTGGATAAGTAGCAGTAGCAATTGCTAGTTGAAATAATATGAAATCTCACAATTTTATCCTATTACAACGGGTAATATTCTGATTTAGTTTGATAAAAATCTTGTACTTTTTGATGAATATCGAATACTTTCATTTTCCATGCTGTGATTATGTATCAGAATCTACTTGTGATAGTGTTCATTTGTCTCGTGTTTGATTTTACTGTCTGGATTCTTGGTCTTGTGTTATCTGTGTCATTTTGTCTAGATCTGGAACTTTTTTTTCTTAAAGCTCAATATGTTTTATCTTGTCACAGGGGAAGTTTAAACCTTACTCTTCTTCCATCATCTGATTTGCGTCTCTCATTTGTTGGGGACAATGGGCAGACTGAAAGACTGGCAACCTTAAGTGATACTTCTGAGTGTTCTGCCGTGATAGTTGAGGAAATATCTGCAGATCAGTCTGGTCGTTCATTTCTAATGAAGCTTCCTGATGGAGAAGCCTTCTATTTCTGGTGCTCTGAGAAATCAATGCTACTTGGAAATGACTTGCTTTTGAAGGTATATTGAATTACTTGCGTTTGGTTTTTGTTGTTCAGAATTTGTGCAACTATATTATTATATTAAATTCATAAAGGATGAAGATTTTTTTTTTCTTTCGTTGTATGCTCTGCTCCAATGCGGATAATATGGTTTTCCATTTCATTTCTAAATCAGATGAAGGATTTGCTGAAGGGGAAACCAACGTTGGCTGAACTAACTGGCATAAGTGAATCACGTCTTGAATGCTTTGCAACTCATCTACGTTCCTATCTTGTTGGACCAAGTGTCAACAATTTTAGAGCTTCTTCCAAGGCTTTGTCTACCCCCTGGGCCGACACAAGAGCAGATAATGATGAAATAGGTCAAAACACCGAGTCTTCCTCAACATCTGTGAGGCTTCTGCGTACCAGACAGTGTAGTGGTCCAATAAAAGGGCACACACAATATCAAGGCAGCCTTAGTCCACGGCCCAATTTATTCAAAGAAGGTTCACCAAGGGTTCTTACTTCCTTGAGGAGTACCTCGAGAGAGAAACTAAGGCGACGTGGCGATCTCTTTCTTCCTGTTGGCAGCTCATTGGTCACTGAAGCTGTGCTAGATATTTCTGAGAAGGGCATGCCGTCAGAGTCTTTCACAACCAACACAGCATCTCCATTGGGCTTTCTGGAATCACTTGGGAACTGCAGCTTTCCGGAGTCTCTAAATGCAACTGCACAAATACCTCCCATTGGGTCTTTTTTCTCTCCGTACTACTGTTGGTGCCCTCCTGGCACCTCTCCAACTGTGGCATCGATTGCAAATCTCCCGGCCTCATTTTCTGAACCTTTCTCCCTACCGCCGCTCTCGACACTTTTACCAGCCACAGGAACTCACAGCATGCTTCCACAATTTCCCCCACTTGACCTGGTAAGTGGGTCGCCTCTAGAATTCCCTTCCTTGTTGTCCGATCCTTTGACACGGCTTTCCTTCTCCAAGCAAAGCACACAGCTTCCAACCTTTACACCACTAATGTGTGACCCCATTGTGCACATTCCTGTTGTTGACTTCTGCTCTTCCGGCCAAGGCTACTTGGTGAGTGCTGGGCCCGGTATTGCCACCAGCATCCCGCCATTATATCCCAATTTGGTGGGCCCGATAATGACAGAGAGTGAATCAATGATGGAGAAAGGTGCAAGAGAGACCTTGAGGCTGTTGATTGGAGGCTCAAGCAGCCAACCCTCTGCCTCACTAATGGGTGTTTTCCCTTCTGTTCTAAATGAAAAGGAAAATCAAGGTGTTGTAGTTACTGGAAGCCGAGGTCTCTACAGTGGGATCAGCGATGTCAATGCCATGGTTAACAGCTTTGCAGCGGTGGGATTATCTTCAGTTTCTGAAAGGGCGTCAAGAGCTGTTAGCATGAAGAATTGCATCAACTCCACTGCTTCAGGTGCTCTTGAGCATACGTATGGCAGTCTAGATCTCCAGGATTCTGCTTTCATGTCCACTGAGGAGGAAAAGGATTGATTGTTAAGTCAGAAGATGACCCATTTTGCTTTTATATCTTTTGTATTCCTTTTTTTCTGGCCAAGAAAATATGGTTAAAAGAAAAGAACTGTAGATATAACTAGCAGCTGTTAGGTTTTGCCGATCTACAATGTAATTATGTAAGTCTCTTGTTCAACCCATTTTGTTGGCAATCATTGATGTGAATGAATGTATATGATTTTGTACTTCAATTTGGTGTTCTGTTCTCTGATTTTCCATCGCCTCTCGCAATTTTTTTGTGGGTAGCTAATTCTTTTACGATTATATGGAATGTTTTTTTGAGCACTAAACGCCCTGAAAAATTATCAAGTACTACAAATTTTGTTACATATTCAGTTCTCTCCGGCATCCCTTCTGCAACCAGCCACTGTTAGCTTACACACTGGTCATCATATTCGGCGGAATTTTCCTACTAAATCATTGGATTTTTTTAGTCATCAACATTCTTGAATTTTTCTGGAACTTTTCTAAGTTGTACGACTTTTTTTAAATTGCGCGGATAAGGATTGTGAAGGTGGAAGTCCAGCCTAGGACTTTGGGAGAGAGGAATTGGTGATGTCCACCTCTTTAAGGAACTCTCATCCGTCTTTTGCCCTACCTTACGAAGCCAGCTATGCCTGAGCAAAATTCTTATCCGCCCGTATCTAGGATATAACAGTCACAATCGACCTTTAGGGTAGGGCTTGTTGCAAATCACACTAAATAAAACTTATAAAAAAAAGTGGATTATTCCAAGTTGTCGCGACGTGGAAGACCACTGTCCTAAAAGACGATTTTGCGCTACCCTAGTGTATGTAGAAACACCGCGATCGCCCTCCAAGATTAGCACGACACCGCAGATTGTGTGTACTCACAAAACAACGGTTGGAGATCAGAACTTGCCTATTAATCAAAGAGAAAATTTTTGAGATGAGAGTTTAGGTTTTTCTGTGTGTATAACTAATGAAGGAAACGACCATCTTTATAGGATCCGCAAGGCAAAGGAAAAATGGGAAGACTAAAAATAAGGGAAGAAATCTAGGCGAAAATCTCGTATGTAACGACTAGGTATCACGATCCAAAAAAGGCCCAGAGCCCGCACTCGCCACGAGCCAATACGCGTGTGTGGTCCCCAATCCTTCTAGCCCATTACCAAACAAGATGTTTTATGACACTTTCCAATATAAACAAGGGAAACATTTGCTTTTTCTTTCATGTAGGACAATGATTACTCATATTTTTTCCACTCTTTTAAATTGATGGACATTTTTCTTTGAGTTATTGTTGAACTTCCAACAAGACTCGGGTCTCAGCCCATGATTGTTCTGGTGACTTCAACGGCCCGTTTGGTTAGTGGTTATAAATAGTGGTAATGGTAATGAAATTTAGTGTAAATTTGTAAAGAAGTTCTCATGTCATTGACCATGGGAATGAAATTTTATCACAAAACATGATTTTTCCTTTATAAATCTCCATTACCACCTAATACCACCTTCCCAAGTGGTAATGGATGGTAATGAGATTTTAGGAAGAAAATGGATATCTTGGGATGAAGTGGCATTCTAGGTAATGACATTGGATTTTACAAATTTTTATAACGTCATTTTCCTTTATCTTACCAAATGGAATTGGACAAATTTTTCTGAAAAAACAAGTAGGAGTATAGGAGTAGGACGATTTGATTTGAGAATGGCAAGTCTCTAGAACACTTTGGCAACTTTTTTTTTGTAGGGGAAAAAAAAATCTACCGGTGGTTTTGTATATTTTAATATTATTTGTCTTGTGCTAATGATATGTCATGATGATTATATATTCCCTTCACCTTATAAGATTTGCTTGGTGACACAATCTTGAAAGACAATGAATAAGTAGAGGGAAAAAAAGTGGACGAGTATAGAACTTGACTCCAAAGAAAAAGTCGAGAAGAATAATTTGGACAAGACTGGCCATAATTTAAGACCTAAGTTGTTAGAGTTTTCAGTAATTACATATGTTAATAGAAATATGAATGTGATATATTTACATGATTATTGATAAAAGATGGTGGCCACGAAGACATAAAAGTGGTGAGCAAGAGTGTATAAATATATAAGTAGTAACAAAACTTTTTGTTATAAAACAGAAAAGAAGTTTTAAATTTTTGTTGGCCTATTTTCAGATAGGGGGTTCAAAATAGTAAGAGATGGAAAGAGTAACAAACAAAGGATGGGAAAAATTATTAAAATTTTGAAAATTGTAAATCCGGCAATTAATTTGAATAAAGGGTGTATATATACAACAATTTTCCATTATTGATGATGAATGAAGGATTATTTGAATTTTGGGCCAATTATAGGTGGGGTTTTCGAGTCAAAATTGGAGAGGGCAAATTTTAAACTATAAATTCAGTTCTGAGGTATCCAAAACCCATCCCCAAAAATTAAAAACCGGGCTAGGCCCAAAAGCTGGCCAAGCTCGGACATTTTTTCGGGCCAAGTCAACCTTAATCAGTGCTAGACTGCTAGTGATTTGAATGAGCGGTTAGTAAACCATTCTTAGTCTTCTAATGGAGTATTAAATTTCAATAGAAAAGAATAGTGAACATTTCTACCATTGATAATTGATTGGTTGTACTTGTATGATACTTTAAATCTATGTATTAGTGCTTAGATTTAAATATAGTGCTTCTTAGTAACGCAATATAGCACTACCATGCCGTCATGTGTGGTGGATTCGGAGTCCATTATCTTGCTAGTTCAGAACTTCAGATCCTTTCGTAGGCAAACTTGCAGATAAATATGTTCCGATACTTAGGATAGATTTGTCTATGTCACAATTAATTAGCAAAATTTACTCCAACACAACCCCATTGTCCCTTTGTTGAATAATTAAATATGCTTGCTCTTTAGTACTGTGATCCGGAAACTATGTAAAGCAATATGTTTGTCTTGAGTTGATGGTTTCGTATGTCAAAGGTAGTAGTTGTTTTTCTTTAAGTGCACACTGCACAGAAGAATAGAAGATCATAATGTTGTTGGGATGTAACAACCTTTTGGAAGTTTGGAGGGGGGTTAAGTCGTTAAGAGAATTCCTACTCGGTCCCAAACCCAAGGTATTTCTAGTAGGATTACGTTTGATTCGATTAAAACTGTGAGATATAAACTTCTATCACTAAACCAAACAATGTTTTAGAATTGTTGGTTCTGATACCAACATTCTTCAATCAAATCAAAAGTTGTGGCCATTTCTAGAAGGATCAGATGAGTCATTTTCCTTGGTAATACTAAAAATCTCATTGTTGGGAGGTAACGATCTATGTATCATTAACCCCATCGGAACATTCACTGGGTCATTCACAAGATCATTGCAATTTGCAAATGCAGCATATAATCTAGTGCACTCAACTGACTGGCTTTACTGATTCAACTATTGTAATGATATGTTATCCTATATTGCTTTTTTTTTGTTAACAAGGCATGCATAGATTAAATTAGAAATTCAAGTTAGGGCTTGAATAACCCATTACAATCCGAAATAATCCAGTCATTACAGAAACTAGGGGGGAGGTCTAGATGCTCATAACATTTAATTCTAAATCACTCGAACGACAATTCTTGGCGAGTCCATCTGCAACCCGGTTCTCTTCACGCCTCACGAATCTGAACGGGACCTCCCTGAATACCTGTTTGTGTTCCCTACAGACACTCAAGACATAAGAGTAGCATCCTATATTACTTGAAAGGATATATTTACTGATTTAACTCTTGGAAAGATAATGTGTCATTTGAAAGAATAAGTTTGAGTGATCATTTTCAACGATCTAATCTAAAATTCTTTCCTTGAGTAAAACTATAAAGGGTGTACAAATCTATGTTGCAGATGAAATTGCAGAGATATTCTTGCAAGTTGCAACATTGCACACTATCACCGGAATAAATGCGAATCATTATACTTATTTTGGACCATATTACTATACCAGCTTTTTTTTTGAGGGGGTAACTATACTAACTCGGTGTGAACAATTATGATTGTTGAAAGTTCTGTTGTGAATCCCTTTATATAAGCACACTTGTAAATTGTGATTATAGACGGGGACCTCTTTTATAGATGTAAAGATAAAAGGTCCTTATAATTGACAATAAACTCATTGTGCAAGTCCAAATTTACATTATTGATTTATATAGTGCATAATACATTAATAATACATACTCATTAGAGATACTAAGTGAAAAAAAAATTAATTCCCGATTTGGATTTCATTTACTCATTTAGTATCAAGATATGTTTATAACCGGCTTTTTCTAGTATTTTTCTTTGCTCTTTTTTACTAATCTAAAAATTAATGTTTAGAAGCTACTTTAACAAATAACTTTTAACAACTAATATCGAACAACTAGTCGTGACAAAAAAAAATTCCACAACATACTTTACCGAACAAACAGTTCTATTTTCTATCTTTTTCTTTCATTAGCATATACACTCTAAGGATATTATTCTGTCATTTATCTCGATTGTGTCTTGAAAAAAATGGAAGTACAATATTTAACACCATTGTTAACTATTGTTGTATATACTCTCTTGTCCATCAGAGAATTGATTGATTATTTTTTAATGTCTCCAAAAAACACATTTGTCCATTAATAATTTTAATAATCTAAATTTAGAAAGTTAATATTTTGAAAATTCATATCAAAATATATTTAAAAATCCGATAAAATACAGGGAACTTATATGGTTTATTTGAAAACAAAGGAAATAACTTTCAAAGAATGTACATATGATGGTATTTTTGTCGAATTCGTATGACTAGCATATCAATCAACTATATTTGTCACGCGAAAGAATGGTAAGATAGAATGTAGGAAAATTTAAGATCAAGCTAACAATTAAAACCCTAGTTGCCCCTCTTTCTTTCTCTCCCTAATGAACCCTAGTCTTTCTTTAACTAGTTAGGAATTTCCACCATCATATTTGATGGTGGCAAGCCCCAAATTATACTTCTATGCATTATTTTCTAGTTTTTGTCAGTAATAATCTTCTTTTCTCTCTCTGCTGGATAGCTTTTTACCCAAATATTGAGTTCTTTGTCTCCACTAGTTGGAGTTTAGAGTTTCATTTGTTAGTCTCCCCCTGTGAAAGTTTAAAGTTCAGTTTTTATGATTTGTTGCAAAGATATAGTTCATTGATGGTTTGTCGTACAAATTTGCAAGTACATAATTTTTGTATGCTATCTACCAGTCTAATATAAAGATTTCTTCTCAAAACTATGTCATAATGATACTATGATAGATGCTCTTACAAAAGGTTGTATAATTAAGCGAACAAATGTGGGCCATGTTGTATTGTCACATACATATGATTCATTATTATCATAGTTATGTCGTAGTGGAACTTTATTTGATCGAGTTAGTTGTGTTTCATTTTTTTTTTATTATCGATTATAGATGTCATATGACTTTCAATTAATGAAAGTTATCTTTTTTCGTCCCTAAAAAAAAAACTATATCTGTCACGCTTTTATGATTTTCAAAAGCTTGATTATTTATAAGCGATAAACAAATCCCTCGCCTCCTTTCATGCAAAGTTTAGTATACAATACCAAGGATAGCCATTGTCAGCTGCAACCTCGCTGCCTCAGGCTCAGCCTATGTTATCCAGTGATAATTGTCAGCTGTTGCCTCTGTACTCTTTACCCATATGATAGTTGGTGAATTAATAAACGTCAGATAATTAAACAATTTGTTAGTGGCAGATTTCGATGATATTGTTTTTGGGGGAACTACAAATAAGGTTGTTACTGTATTATAAAAACCATTTGTGTTCATTTGTTGTTAAGTAGTTGTCATCTAAGGATAGTTTTGTAGGTAAAATAATATATATCTGATAAACTTCATTGGGTAATGCAAGCCCACGTCGGAGTAGGAGCCGACCACATCTGAGGTTGGCGGCATCCTAAAACCAATTGGTGATAGGTGGAGTAACCTACCAATCTATATGTTAGTCATGCTCTCTCTAATTCTTCAATGTGGGACAAAATATTCTGAACTCACATGTAGGCTATACTCTTAACAATATCTATATCTATAAATTTGATTAAGACATTAGCATAAATCGACCATCTCCTTTTCAATTGTACGCACTCCGAAAGCCTTTGGCGCCTTGCCGAGGTGAGTGCGTGGTGTTCTCCACCTGCATATGAAGTATGAATTCCATTAACTCTTACTTCATAATATCATGATATTATCACCAAATTACATTTATTTCTTATATGTAACAACTAAGTTTTAATTTCTAAATCTTTATGCCTTTTTAAAATTTTTTAAATAATAAAAATGTGGGCAACAAATGAAGGCAAATAGGTGGCCACATGTCCCTCCTCCCCATCAAACACTGACATAACACCATGTTATTTGCGACTTACATTTATTTGAAACGGTACGGTGGAACCTTGTCAATGCAAAATTTTGAACCAAATATGAAAGAAAGAGATGCTTTTGTTGCTTATTTATCAAAATCAATGATGATGTTATCGATTTTAATCGAAAATAAAAGTTAAGTTCTAATGTTTTGAAAGGATATTATGAATCAAATAACTTATTTTCATTCTTTTAAATGGCATGACAGTCCCCTCGAAGATGATTAAGAGATTTGTGCAAAAATTCTAGAGCCCCCTAACTTTCTTACTTCAAATATCACGATCTTATCACAAAGTTACATCTCTTATATGAAACCATATTCCAAATTGAGCTATTATAAAACTTATTCTCTTTTGCTCTCAACCCCTTCCCCAGTTCCCCCAAATATCTCAAAGACACCTTTTGATTTTTCGGACAAAGCTATACCTATTCATTGGGTAAATTATCCATATGAGATATAAATTATATTTAAAGTCTATTTTATATGAGTAAATACTTATTAGTGGATAGATACTATTTTTTTCATTGCCACAAAAAATACAATTTTTTCCCAAGTTTTCCATATTATCTCCAAAACGACCCAAAAATAAAATCCTTCCCAACCATCATCCTCCTATATATCTCCTTTAAATTGTTGGTTTCAAGAAGGGAGCAGGTGCTTTAATTATAATCATCACTATTCACTAGACTTAACAAACTCTTTTACACTTTACGCTTTGAAAAAGGAAGCAAGTTGCTAGCTTCTCAGTTTTAATTAGTCTTATTTACTGTCCTTAAGATGCTTAAAATCTAAGCACTGTTTGTTGACTTGTGGAACAAAACCTGATATTGCTGAACCCACTCACCCCCTGTTTTCTTCCAAATATAGTAGGAGAATTTTTAAGGTACTTTTAGCAGAAATTGGTGCCACAAAGGTTTTTATTTTGTTTAGTATAATGAAAAACAAATTAAACTTGTACAGATAATAATGAGTGACGCATGTGCATGATGGACTAAGGCACTGCACCAAAACGAAAGAACAAATAATGGACTAATAGCAATGACGAAAAAACGCATTTGTTTAGCATACATCATCACCTATATGTATTTTTGTGAAATCCCTTTTTTTTAATATTAAATCTCTATGTACGATTTAACAACCAACAACCTCATTTGTCTTATAGTATATCAATTTTTCCAAAAAGACATAGATGCTTTGGATTAAGGACAAGTTTTAGTTTCCATTTTCCTTCTTTAGATTCCAAAACTTCACTATAACAAAAATGAGTTCCCAAAATGTACCCTTATTTTTTTCCAAGATGCTAATCCAACTGTTAAATTGAGAATTGAAAATTCCAATTCCTAAGTAACTTGATAGAAGTGGCCTGGGATCTAAATGCTTCTCTTTAAATCAAACACTATCCTAACTTCGTAAAATAATCGAGGTGAAAGTTTATAGTCTGATGAGATAAACATTAGAAAGGAAAAGTTTTGGTTGAGATGTGTTTCAGTCGTTATAATGACCTAAACGAGTTTCATTTTATGATATTTTTATATTAGTTTAAGGCCTATTTGTATCAGTCTAAGCTATATTATCAACATATGCATATTTTTCATCAGTTTGTGTTTATATATCAGCTTATGCCTTTTTTGCAGCAGCTTAATTAGGATATTTTTTTAATCTTATTTAAGACTAGTTTGTTTTAGTTTAAGATCAGACATATATTCACACTCGTTAATGTACGAGAGTTTGGACAACTTACAAGTCCATAGGAGGTTCCATCTTAAAACCAATTTGCAATAAGAGGAGTAACTTCTCAAACTTATTAAGTTGTTCATTCCCGTCCTTATGTACAAATATATTACAACACTTACACTAATACATAGTTGTATTTGTTGTTCGTGGGATTTCATTATCTCAATAGGTCATAGACCGTTTCCCAACTTGTCTCGCATTACAAATATGGGGTTGAGTTGGATCGAGAATTGTAAGTTCTATTGACTATCAATCTAGAAATAATAGCAAACAATAATAGAACAACAAGTAACAAAGCAAGAAAGAACACACAAGAACTTTTACGTGGAAACCCAAGAACTGGGAGAAAAAACCACGAATCTGCACTAGGAATTGATGAATGTTCAAGAAGGTTACAAAAGCTCTCCAAGATCTCTCTCTAACTTTTCCCCTCTTGAATAATAGAGTAATAATAAATTATCTAGTAGTTATGGCAATAGGTTAAACCTAATAATAACATAAATCGGGAAATCGCACTCCCCGCGTGAATTAAACCTCCGCCCGATCGGGTCGGGCGACATCCGCCCGATCGGCGCGGTAAAACGCCAAACCAAACTGCTCTCGGACCCGATCGGACGCCCTTCGCCCGGTCGTATGCCCGATGAAGACGGTACCTCGCCCGATTCCATCGGGCGCCCATGCTTCCATGCATCTGCGAAGAAGATCAACCCCGCCCGATCGGGCGACACTGCTCGATCCGATCGGGCGGACCTGCAGACCTGCTGATTCACGCCAAAATGAGTTTCACGCAACCTCATCTCCACACCATATACACATTGAGCTCCATATGACATCATATACCCAACAATCTCCCACTTGGAGATAGGTGTAAGTGAAGAATACCTTTTACCATCATCCTCTTTTCATTCATCTCAACTCCTAAAGCACCACCTTCATCAACAATTACCGAAGGCTAACTAAGGTTCGACACAACCTTAGTTTGTCACAACTCACACTCTTAGTGAGCATATCTGCTAGATTCTTAGCACCCAACACTTTCTCCAGACACAACACATTCTCCTCCACTAAACTCCTGATGTAGTGAAAGCGCCGACGAACACTAGTGGAAAAAAGCCTAAGGGCTGCGGTCAAAAGTGGCCTAAGGGCTGCGTTTTTTGACCGCAGCAATTAGAGTAGCAGCCCTTAATATATATGAAGGGTGCGATTTCTGAACCGTGGCCCTTCCATATTTAAGGGTCTGCGGTCGTAAGAAAACCGTGACCCTTGGCCACATGGGAGTGCGGTTAAGGGCCAAAACCATGACCCTTGGTGAGTTAAGGGCTGCGGTTTTAGCCCTTAACCGCATGACCCTTAACCCCTAAGGGTTATGCGGTTTTTCCAAAAACCGCATGACCCTTGTGACCCAAAAAAAATAAAAAAAAATTTTTTTTTTTTTTTTATTTTTTTGTCCTAAATGTTCCCAAACAGTTTATATATATATATAAGTATCATTTTTCATTACAAATTATGTTGTTTACACGAATATAGAGAAAATAATAACTAAATTACATTAGTTCGAGGCTGCCCTCGAATGTTCGAATTGCAATATATGAGCGGGATCACAACCATAAAAAAATAACCAACCAAAGAACGACCATGAAGACATTACAACAACTCCACCAAGATCGGCATCCGAATCCCTCAAAAGCAACTTTTCTAGAGATGATAGAACCTGGCAAATAAAACCAAAACCGCTATAATTTGGAGTTGAAACTATATCTATGCAAGTACTACAAAGCAGAAGCTGGACAGACCCACTCCACAAGAACAACTTTCAATTTGTTGATGTTGTAAGTACATGGCAACTTACAATACAACAACAAATGGCTAAACAAATGGCTAGCGGGGGGTTGCGGGGGCGGGGGGGAGTCTTGGCGGGGGGGGGCAGGGGGAGGGAAGCGGGGGGTCTTGGGTCTTGCTAGGGGTGTAGCGGGGGCGAGGGGGTAGGGGGCGCGGGGGTGGGGTGGGGGGCTAGCGGGGGCTAGCGGGGGGGTCGGCGGGGGGCGGGAGGGAGTCTTGGCAGGGGGGGGGGCAGGGGAGGGAAGCGGGGGTCTTGGGCCGTGCTAGGAGTGTAGCAGGGCGGCGGGGTAGCAGGGGCGGGGTGGGGTGGGGTTCTAGCGGGGGCTAGCAGGGGGTTGCGGGCAGGGGGCGCGGGGGTTGCGGGAGTTACGCGGGGGTGGGGCGGGGAGGGAAGCGGGGGTCTTGGGTCGTGCTAGGGGTGTAGCGGGGGGCGGCATGGGGGTAGCAGGGGCGCTGGGGTGGGGTGTGGTGGGGTTCTAAGCGGGGGCTAGCGGGGGTTGCGGGCGCGGGGCGCGGGGGGTCTTGGCGGGAGTCTTGCGGGGGGGGGCGGGGGAGGGGAAGCGGGGGTCTTGGGTCTGTGCTAGGGGTGTAGCGGGGGGCCATGTACCTATTAGGACTATATATGACCTAACACGCGGCTAAATGCAAAAAACTAAGTGAATTGGAGTGTAAAGGCCAAAATCGGCTCGAAATGGCCTTCATTTACCCAAAATGTGTTTCAAAGCATATAAGTGGAGTTTAATTGACTCTTATAGTTATATATGTACCTATTGGGACTATATATGATCTAACATGCGGCTAAATGCAAAAAACTAAGTCAATTGGAGTGTAAATGCCAAAATCGGCCCGAAATGGCCTTCATTTACCCTAAAAGTTGTTTCAAAGCATATAAGTGGAGTTTAATTGACTCTTATAGTTATATATGTACCTATTGGGACTACATATGATCTAACATGCGGCTAAATGCAAAAAACTAAGTGAATTGGAGTGTAAAGGCCAAAATCGGCTAGAAATGGCCTTCATTTACCCTAAAAGTTGTTTCAAAGCATATAAGTGGAGTTTAATTGACTCTTATAGTTATATATGTACCTATTGGGACTATATATGACCTAACATGCGGCTAAATGCAAAAAACTAAGTGAATTGGAGTGTAAAGTCCAAAATCGGCCCGAAATGGGCTTCATTTACCCAAAATGTGTTTCAAAGCATATAAGTGGAGTTTAATTGACTCTTATAGTTATATATGTACCTATTAGGACTATATATGACCTAACACGCGGCTAAATGCAAAAAACTAAGTGAATTGGAGTGTAAAGGCCAAAATCGGCCCGAAATGGGCTTCATTTACCCAAAATGTGTTTCAAAGCATATAAGTGGAGTTTAATTGACTCTTATAGTTATATATGTACCTATTAGGACTATATATGACCTAACACGCGCTAAATGCAAAAAACTAAGTGAATTGGAGTGTAAAGGCCAAAATCGGCCCGAAATGGACTTCATTTACCCAAAATGTGTTTCAAAGCATATAAGTGGAGTTTAATTGACTCTTATAGTTATATATGTACCTATTAGGACTATATATGACCCTAACACGCGGCTAAATGCAAAAAACTAAGTGAATTGGAGTGTAAAGGCCAAAATCGGCCCGAAAT
This sequence comes from Beta corolliflora, assembly GCA_947648045.1. NCBI lineage: Eukaryota > Viridiplantae > Streptophyta > Magnoliopsida > Caryophyllales > Amaranthaceae > Beta > Beta corolliflora. The sequence goes on from CANSZD010001527.1 coordinate 98,996, forward strand.
GGACTTCATTTACCCAAAATGTGTTTCAAAGCATATAAGTGGAGTTTAATTGACTCTTTATAGTTATATATGTACCTATTAGGACTATATATGACCTAACACGCGGCTAAATGCAAAAAACTAAGTGAATTGGAGTGTAAAGGCCAAAATCGGCTCGAAATGGGCTTCATTTACCGAAAATGTGTTTCAAAGCATATAAGTGGAGTTTAATTGACTCTTATAGTTATATATGTACCTATTCGGACTATATATGACCTAACACGCGGCTAAATGCAAAAAACTAAGTGAATTGGAGTGTAAAGGCCAAAATCGGCTAGAAATGGGCTTCATTTACCCAAAATGTGTTTCAAAGCATATAAGTGGAGTTTAATTGACTCTTATAGTTATATATGTACCTATTAGGACTATATATGACCTAACACGCGGCTAAATGCAAAAAACTAAGTGAATTGGAGTGTAAAGGCTAAAATCGGCCCGAAATGGGCTTCATTTACCCAAAGGGTGTTTCAAAGCATATAAGTGGAGTTTAATTGACTCTTATAGTTATATATGTACCTATTAGGACTATATATGACCTAACACGCGGCTAAATGCAAAAAACTAAGTGAATTGGAGTGTAAAGGCCAAAATCGGCCCGAAATGACCTTCATTTACCCAAAATGTGTTTCAAAGCATATAAGTGGAGTTTAATTGACTCTTATAGTTATATATGTACCTATTGGGACTATATATGACCTAACATGCGGCTAAATGCAAAAAACTAAGTGAATTGGAGTGTAAAGGCTAAAATCGACCCGAAATGGGCTTCATTTACCCAAAGGGTGTTTCAAAGCATATAAGTGGAGTTTAATTGACTCTTATAGTTATATATGTACCTATTAGGACTACATATGACCTAACATGCGGCTAAATGCAAAAAACTAAGTGAATTGGAGTGTAAAGGCCAAAATCGGCTCGAAATGGCCTTCATTTACCCAAAATGTGTTTCAAAGCATATAAGTGGAGTTTAATTGACTCTTATAGTTATATATGTACCTATTGGGACTATATATGACCTAACATGCGGCTAAATGCAAAAAACTAAGTGAATTGGAGTGTAAAGGCCAAAATCAGCCCGAAATGACCTTCATTTACCCAAAATGTGTTTCAAAGCATATAAGTGGAGTTTAATTGACTCTTATAGTTATATATGTACCTATTAGGACTATATATGACCTAACATGCGGCTAAATGCAAAAAACAAAGTGAATTGGAGTGTAAAGGCCAAAATCGGCCCGAAATGTCCTTCATTTACCGAAAATGTGTTTCAAAGCATATAAGTGGAGTTTAATTGACTCTTATAGTTATATATGTACCTATTGGGACTATATATGACCTAACATGCGGCTAAATGCAAAAAACTAAGTCAATTGGACTATATATGACCTAACATGCGGCTAAATATATTTCTGTCTTGTTTTTCGTTCTCTCGCATAATTTTCATAATTCATCTTCGGTTGGGGGAAGGGGGAGTGTAGCGGGGGGCAGCGGGGGGGAGTGCAACGGGGGAGGGCTGCGGGGGCGGGTCGGGGGCGGCGGGGGGGGGGCGGTGAGGCGGGGAGACAGGAGGAGTGCGGGGGAGTGCGCGGGGGAGGGATGCGGTGCGGGGGTGGGGATTGCGGCGGGGAAGCGTGTGGGGGGAGTGCAGCGGGGGGTGCGGGGGGAGTGCGGCGGGGAGGGGCTGCGGGGGCTAGTCGGGGAGTGCGGCGTGGGGGGAGTACGGTAGGGGGAGTGCGGGGGGAGGGCTGCAGGGGCCGGTCGGGGGAGTGCGGGGGGGGCGGGGGGGGGGGGGAGTGGGGGGGAGGGCTGGGGGGCGGTCGGGGGAGTGCGAGGGAGGGGGGCGGGCGGCGGGGACGGGGGAGGAGATAGTTCAAGTCACCATTGCCAAAGGAGTTAGTTTTATTGGCTTTTTTTTTTTTTTGGTTTTTTTAGTTTTATTTTGTTAATTTTTGTTGTGATTAATTATCAATTGCTAGAAAAAGTGAACATAATATTATTATTAACTTGTTAGTGTTGGTTCAAAACTCTTTTACCAACGGTATCTTATAATCCTAGTTTAATTATAACAATTAAAATCGCAATTCAAAACTCCTTGTTTTTTTCCACTAGTGAAAATGCAAAAAGCTTAACTCTTTACATAGCAAAATTTATGACGAACAACTTAGATAGTACATGATCGCCTTCTATACACTCTTGAAATGATTTCATCATCAAGGCAATTGAAGTCCTAAAATAACCACTTAGATGCATAGTAGGCCAAGAAATCCCACAAAAATCATTAACTAACTAATATTCACCAACTTTATGCATGAAACAATCAATCAATGCCAAAAAGATTCAATAAAACCAACACCATGATCCCAAAGGGGCTACAATGCCCATACTAATTCCTCGAACAATCATCTTCAACTAAGGGGAAAAGGGGGATAAATAAGGTTCATCCTCGAACAATCAACTTCGGATAGGATGGTTCTAATTTCTAAAACATAATCGGAAAAAGAATTCTAAGCTAAGTTAATAGAAAGGGGGATAAATAGAAGGATGACATGGTCCGAGATTGAGTACCTTATCGGTCTTATCCTTGGCAATAACGTCAATAAATGCAGCATCTTTAAGCATCGATGAAAAAATTCATAAAAGGGAAGAGAAAAATGAGAGGAACAATTAGGTATTTCATGGAACTAAAAAAAGGAAGAATCAATTAACAAATTGACGAACACCTTTAACAAAACGAGATAAAATCGGAACCAATTGTGATAAAATCGAAACCCCCAAAATCATCCATTACGATGTTTGTTGAGATAAAAAAAAGACAGGAAATGAGAGTAAATTAGGTGCAATTGCGGCTTATCTTTGGTGTTCAAATCGAAGCAAGGTAGGGAACTAACCAGGAGGACCCAAAAAGGCTCTTTGGGCGGGGATAAGCTTGAGCTTACGCACCATAGTGATAAGTTATATTGCTCAATATGCTCCAAGTGGATGGTGTGCAAAAGTGGTCTTGAGTGTTGAAGCAATCTCCAAAAGTGAGTGCGGGATATAGAAAACCACATGTTTGCTTGACTATGTGCCACTTACAAATCAATTCCACGATAAGCGAGGCCATCTAGTTGTAGTTAAATATGAAAAGGAATGTAGAATTTAAAGATATTTCTAGACATTGGTATTTCGTTTAAGAAACTCATATGAAATACGGGTAAAAATCATCTAAATAGAAGATTATTTAATAAGCAAAAAAAGAGTGAAATAATAACCAATGCATGAAGAAACAAAGGCCTAAGCTAAAGAGTGAGTCTAGAAATAGATAAATTTGCATATTCAAGGCATTTGAAGAGTTTATCGCCTTTCCTTGAAAATTTAAGAGATAATCATCCGAACTACATACCTCAAAACTGTAGTCACTCAAATTTTATCCATATATATTGTACTCAAACTTAGAAGAGATGACAAAATCACATGGATTCTTAATTTTCTGGCATTTCGATTTGCATATGTGCAAGGAAAGCTCTATAATTTCATAAATATGTACCACTTGAAATTACAATCAAACCATGATAGACATTCGTGCAGATATGACTTATCAATTTAGCTTAAGCAAGCGGTCAATGAATTCTAATTATAGTAAACTCAGTAAGTATTAAGACGCTTAGGACCCTGATGGTGCATTTTATACCATGATATGAGATTCGGGCCTGGGATTTCTATTACATCATCTCTGGTATATAAATGGGGCCAAAGGGAACACAAAAAAAGTTAGGCTGTTCTATCATGTTCTCTCACTGAATATTTGAATGCTTATCGAAGACAATTTCCATGAACAATCAAAGAAAAGACATACCAACGCGAGAAAACCGGTGGCTTTTTCTTTTGGTCATACCTTTGATGGGTCATTTGCTGTTCTGTGGAGTTCTCTGCTAGGTGAAGATAACCAAAAGGAAAGGAAATAGAAATAAATGTGGCAGCTATTCCACCATATGTAGCATAGAAGGTAGCAGGCGATGTGATCTTCCAGTGACTACAATGGAAAATAAAAGAATCAGTGCAGCAACAATGGTGCACACTAATTGTGCCCAGAAACCGAAAATCAAACAAAGCCACCAATAAAATTTCACCAAAGCAAGGATATCATAATCAATAAGGCACTAACCAACTCAGAAAACCAAAAACTATGCATCAATATTCAACCAACAATGCTAAAAAACCAACCGAAAAAAACAAGAAATTTCTTCAAAACACTAACCAAATGAGACTAATTCTCTAGACATCCATCATAAAACCATTAATTCAATACAATCATTTGATCTATTAATCCTCATAAAAGAGACAAAAAATTTAGCAGGCAAAAATAGGAGAAAATAAAGCTATTTGCAGACATGAATGAACGATGAGATAATATGAGCAAAGTCGAACAGCAAATCTAATATGAGCAAAGCATTATTGTCAACATTTTCAGTGCATTAAGATTGATTATACAAGGAAAAATCAAGAGATCTGAAGCTAAGTATTTACAAAAGAGTGAGATGAGAGAGTGAGAAAACTTATCCCTCGTTACGAAAATCCCACGTAAAACTTATCTCCACGGACCTCCTGTTTCCCTAACAACGAGACATGGACAGGAAATTGCTAAATTGAAATGGACACAAAGCCCTAATAAGCGGAATTATACAAGAATTTTGAAATACCAACTTGAAATAATTGAAAATTTGGAAATGAGGAGTGCGAAGAGGAGCAAACTTACTCTACAAAATTAGCAACTATAGATCTACAAACAACTAAAAAAAATCAAAAACTGACATCAAAACTCAGCAAAACTAACTCAAACTAAGTAAATGCATGAAAATCAGTCAACAACAAGAAAACGCAAAACAACAATCAAAATTTGAGCGAAAAGCAAACAATCGAACGAAAACTACAAGAAAATAGAAAACTTACAATGAATTTAACACATAATAGAGGTGATTTTTTGGTTCGGCGACGCTCTTTCTCGATGGAGGCGTTGCGAGGCGAGGATGGTGGCGTGGCGCGAAATTAGGGTTGCTAATGTTGTCGGTGGTTGAGTTGGGAAGTGCGAGTTGCGGGGGAGGAGGTGAGCAAGTGCGAGTTGCGGGGAGGAGGTGAGCAAGTGCGAGGTCGAAGAGAGCGAGAGGCGAAGTGTGAGGGTGGGTGTGAGGGTGGGTGCTCTTTTTTTGTTTGAAGGAGGAACGAAAATGTGTGGAGGGAAGTAAAATTAATGAGCGCGCGGTTTGTTTTGGCCTTGTGGGGATTAAAAAAAAAAAAAAAGGGCTGCGGTTGAGTGGTAAACCGCACCCCTTCCTTTAAGGCTGCGGTCGGGCCCTAAACCGCGACCCTTTATCTAACCAAGGTCTGCGGTTTTGGGCCGACCGCTGACCCTTAACGGAAGGGGCTGCGGTTTTTTCAACACAAGCGCTTGCCCTTTTTAAAGCAACAAATGACAATTTTTCCTCTAGTGGAATATGCTTGGTCCTACAATGATACATAGGATTCTTAGCCAAATGCACTGCACTTTGACTATCACTGTAAAGTACCACTTTTTCTTGTTTAATGCCCATCTCTTCAAGAAAACCGATAAGCCATTCCATCTCCTTACCTGCCTCTGACATAGCCACATACTCAGACTCTGTAGTAGACAGAGAGATACACTACGTAACTTGGACATCCGGCTCACTGCAGACTAACCAACAAGTAGAGACATATCCGGACGTACTTTTGCTAGTATCGATATCTCCACCGAGATCTGCATCAACATAACCCTCAAGCTTCACTCCTTTCTTCCAGAAACAAAGCCCCATACTTGAAGTGCCCTTCAAGTACCTTAGTAACCACTTCACAGCATCCCAATGTTTCTCACCTGGATTAGAAACAAATCTACTCACAACTCCCACTGCAAAAGCAATGTCTGGCCGTGTGCAAACCATGGCATACATCAAGCTACCAACCGCTGAAGCATAGGGAACAGTGGCCATCCGCTCCTTTTCTTCTTCTGTAGTTGGTGAGTGCTCCCTTGTCAATTTGAAGTCGCTAGGAAGCGGCGAATTTCTGGGTTTTGCATCCCCCACATTAAACCTCTTAAGTACCTTCAGAATGTAATCTTCCTGAGACAACTTCAACATGCCAGTAGACTTGTCCCTGAAAATCCTCATACCTAAGATTTGTGTGGATTCACCCAAATCCTTCATCTCAAATTTCTGTGACAGTTTTCCCTTCACACTATTTATCACCTCCATGCTCGTACTAGCAATCAACATATCATCAACATACAGAAGTAAATAAACATAGTCATTTACATACCTCTGAAAATAGCAACAATGATCGCTATCAGCTCTCTTGAACCCACTGCTACACATAAAGGTGTCAAATTTTATGTACCACTGTCTCGGAGCCTGCTTCAATCCATATAAGCTCCTCTTGAGCTTGCACACCAAATTCTCTTTTCCCCGAACTTTAAAGCCATCTGGTTGCTTCATGTAGATCTCCTCATCCAGATCACCATGTAGAAACGCGGTCTTAACATCCATCTGTTCTAAGAACAGATTCTCAGCAGCAACAATAGCCAGCAAGATACGTATAGTAGTCAACTTTACGACAGGAGCAAATATCTCGTTGTAGTCAATGCCCTCCTGTTGTAAGAACCCCTTTACTACTAATCTTGCCTTATACCTGACATTTCCATCAGGCTCTTTCTTCAATCTAAAGATCCACTTGTTGCTAAGAGCTCTCATTCCTGCAGGTAATGCAGACAACTCTCATGTCTGATTCTTTTCCAGGGACTGCATCTCATCTTTCATGGCTAACTCCCACTTAGATGAGTCAGTCGAATTTATTGCTTCTTTATATGATTCTGGTTCACCTGCATCAGTTAGTAGTAAATAGAACATAGAAGGGGAATATCGATTTGGTGCTTTGGACACCCTTGCGGATTTTCTCAAGTCAACTTGAGAGATTATTCTTCCTGTACTAGAACTGGAGCCTCTTGGTGGTGTGACAGAAGCACCATCTGAATTACCTTGCTGTGAGCTATCTGACTCATCTGAATCAGACCCTGTAGGAGTATGAGCTTCATCTCCATGTTGCTCAACCCGTTCTGGAACAATGACATCTCTTCCATCAATGCCTTCAGTCACCACAAACTCCTCCTCCTGAGCTCCCACTAGTTCAGTAATCTCAGATTTATCACCATAAACATCCTTGTACACCTTAGTCTCATCAAAAGAGACATCACAGTGTCTCAAAATCTTCCTACTTTTAGGTTCCCAACATCGATACCCATACTTCTCAGAACCATACCCAATAAAATAGCATTTAACGGCCTTTGGGTCTAACTTGTCGCGTTTCTCAGATTGAACATAAGCAACACAACCAAATAATTTCAGAAAAGAAAGATTTACCTCCTTCCCACTCCAAACCTCCTCTAGTAGCTTGAACTCCAATGGGACTGATGGTCCCCTGTTGATCAAGTAAGCTGCTGTACTAACTGAATCTGCCCATAATGTTTTAGGTAGCCCTGCATGCAACCTCATACTTCTAGCCCTCTCAGTCAGTGTCCTGTTCATCCTCTCTGCGACTCCATTCTGTCGAGGTTTCCCTGGAACAGTCCTCTTCAGAATGATGCCATTCTCCTCACAGAGCTTTGTGTACTCTGCCAATTCATACTCACCTCCATTATCAGACTTAATGCACTTAATTTTCTTTTCAGTCTGATTCTCTACCTCAGCTTTCCACTTCTTGAAGGTCTCATGAAGCTCAGATTTCCTCTTCATGAAGTAGACCCATACCTTCCTGCTGTAGTCATCAATGAAAGTAACAAAATAACGTGAGCCTCCAAGGGATCTGACTGGGAAAGGCCCCCACAAATCAGTGTGCACCAACTCTAGCTTCTCAGTTTTCAACTCTTTCTTGGCTTTTGTGAAAGTCACCTTTTTCTGCTTGCCATAGACACAACTCTCACAAAATTCCATGTCAACTGATTTCAACCCTGATAATTTGCCACTTGAAGCTAAAATCTTCATCCCTTTCTCACTCATGTGACCAAGTCTAGTATGCCATAACTTAGTCTCATTCACTGTAGCTGCAGCAACCATGCCTGTACACCCTGCAATAGTGTATAGTGTTCCCATCTTAGTACCTCTAGCCAAGATCATGGAACCTTTGGAAATTTTCCACTTCCCCTCACAGAACACAGTTTTGTAGCCACATGAGTCCAGTTGACTCACAGAAATCAGATTCTTTGCTAGGCCTGGAATGTACCTAACATCATGCCGTTTTAAAGTTCCCCCGTTCGCAGTCTTGACAATCACATCTCCCTTCCCCATGATTTCCAAGGTCTTGTCATCAGCAAGATAGACCTTACCCAACTTCTTTGCTTTGAAGTCATGAAACAGCTCCCTCATAGGTGAAGAGTGAAACGATGCCCCCGAATCTAGGATCCACGACTCTATGGGACTATCAACACTTAGGACCAAAGCATCCTCAATCTCATTCGATGCAGAATAAATCGATGAGTTATCACTATCCTCCTGTTTATCATTATGGTCAGACTTTCCACCCTTCTTCTTGGGATGTGGACACTCCCTCTTTGGATGACCCTTCTCACCACAATTCCAACAGGTAATACTAGCCTTGCCTTTTGACTTACTCCGGCCCCTAGACTTTGATCTACCCTGAAAATTCTTTCCTTTTCCCTTTTGTTTTCCTCTCCCTCTACCCTCAGTACTGTATGCTCCAGATGATTCTCCACTCTCCTTCCTTCGAATACTCTCACTCAAAATCAGATCACGGACAACATCATACACCAATTTTTCTTTACCAGAAGAATTGCTAACAGCAGTTACTACAGTTTCCCAAGCAACAGGTAAGGAGGACAACAAAATTAAGGCTTTCACTTCATCATCAAATATAATATTTACCGAAGATAATTGACTTATTATTGAATTGAATTCATTAATATGTTCAGCAGCAGAACTACCATTATTCATCTCTAAATCAAATAAACGGCGCATCAGATATACCTTATTCATTACCGAGGGCTTCTCATACATATCTAACAGTGCTTTGATTAATTCCGCCGTTGTTTTGATATCCTTGACATTGAACGCCACAGTCCGAGCCAATGTCAATCGCACCACCGCTAGTGCCTGTCGATCGAGTACCTTCCACTTAGCCTCTTCAATGTCATCTGGCTTTGTAGACAGAGGTTGATACAGATTCTTTTGATATAAGATGTCTTCTATTTGCATCTTCCAATATCCAAAATCTGTTCCATCAAACTTCTCAATTCTAATCTTTGCATCCTCCATTGTTAATTATTCTAGATCTAGACAATAAACCAACCTAGCTCTTGATACCACTTGTAAGTTCTATTGACTATCAATCTAGAAATAATAGCAAACAATAATAGACAACAAGTAACAAAGCAAGAAAGAACACACAAGAACTTTTACGTGGAAACCCAAGAACTGGAAGAAAAAACCACGAATCTGCACTAGGAATTGATGAATGTTCAAGAAGGTTACAAAAGCTCTCCAAGATCTCTCTCTAACTTTTCCCCTCTTGAATAATAGAGTAATAATAAATTATCTAGTAGTTATGGCAATAGGTTAAACCTAATAATAACATAAATCGGGAAATCGCACTCCCCGTGTGAATTAAACCTCCGCCCGATCGGGTCGGGCGACATCCGCCCGATCGGGCGGTAAAACGCCAAACCAAACTGCTCTCGGGCCCGATCGGGCGCCCTTCGCCCGGTCGTATACCCGATGAAGACGGTACCTCGCCCGATCGGGCGAAACCACCCGATTCCATCGGGCGCCCATGCTTCCATGCATCTGCGAAGAAGATCAACCCCGCCCGATCGGGCGACACTGCCCGATCAGATCGGGCGGACCTGCAGACCTACTGATTCACGCCAAAATGAGCTTCACGCAACCTCATCTCCACACCATACACACATTGAGCTCCATATGACATCATATACCCAACAAGAATCTCTATGATCCAAAAACTGTACAATATTTTTATTTGACTCGAGCGAGTTAATTTAAACATCAACTGCAATGATCGATGTCGGATGAACGTGGAACAACGTTTAAATAGATTACATCAAGTACATTAGAGATAAAGGTTAATTGTTCAACTCAGGAAAAGCATGGGTTGTTACCAGCTTAGTACTAAAGTGTACGATTTAAATTGCTTAATTATGAAGGTTTGCAATGTCATTGATCAACCACTGCATAATCCTCGGACAGCAATAACACATTATTATAGACCATATAACCTATACTTTCTCCGTTACATAATTTATTTAACATGATAGGACAGGAGTGAACACTTTTAAGAAAGAAAAGATATACACAAAACAAGAGGGACTCGATAATGACTAATGAGGAGAGATATAAGGTATTTGGTGAATGACTTTTAGATGGATTTTTCACTACTTCTAGCTTTTTTAGGGTCAAACAACAAAAAATTGGTAAATAATGGTTCTTTGGTTACTTGAAAAGCAAGATTTACCGTCCAAAATTGGTTTTAATAGCTTTTTTAGTTGGCTTTTGACTTTACATTAAATCTGATTAACCAACATTGCTAACAAATGTTTTACCAAATACTTTTATGGACAATTAATAATTAAACAGCTAATATATAAACAACCAATAAGCCAACCGAATGAATTAGAGAAATTAAACAGCCCAAAGTCAATTGCCAAACACCCTCACAAATTGCACCCATTTCTCGATAAGTAATCAATGTGAAACTGTCAAATAAGACAACTTTTATTATTTATAAATAAACGACGGTATATATTATGGCAAAAAAGCTTGGTCTAATAGGATAGTTTGTATCTCGCAATTTTGAGCTTTTGGGACCATACTTAATTCAATAGAAGACCTAAATGAGAAATCTCTTAGCCCTTCTAAAACTGGATTGGATTAATAACCTATGCGAATCTCTAGTCCAACGTAGCACTTCTTAATGAACAAAAAGAAGTTATTAGAACCAAAGCTATGAAGTATGTAGGAACTAGGAAATACAAAGTACAATATTACTACAAACTGACAACTTTCCATGTAAAACAACCACTTACAAGTAGGCTATTATTTTCAAAGAATTCCTAATAAAAAACGCAACTTTCAATTTTTATTTATAAAATCATTACACTCGGAACAAATTCCTAAGGTATAAAGTGCAATGTGGATGGGGAACACTATTGGGTTAAAAATTCTAATTAAAACCTTAAATAGTAAATGGTTAATAATTCTAATTGGAACCTTATTAAATGGTTAAATATTCGAAATTTAACCTTGTTGAATGGGTAAAAGATTCTCACTAGATTGTTCCTGCTATAAGTAATACTCATTTTTTTGGGGCTAAATTTCTTTTAAGTCATTAAGTGGTTTGTATAATCAAGTGGTCCTTCACCTAATGACCTTGATAATTAATGGAGTAGAATAACATGGTTCTGTTTAGGAATATTAGTAGCAGCCTCCAATAGATCTACTACTAATTAATACCGTATAGATTTCATATTAGATGCTTTGTTTCGCTTTCGTGCATGTGTCATTTGTTTCGGTTCTTGTTTGTCCTAGATTTGGCGCAGACTACGCCTTACATAGTTACATACTTACATTAGATCATTAGGGACATTTGGGACAATACTAAGCAATTAAATAATTCACTTTAGTTTGTTTCATTTTTTATTGCATTATAGTGTTCTTTTTAACTTTTTTGACTTTCTTCAGAAAACTGTGTTTAAATAAGCTAAGATAAACTAATCAACACAAACTATAAAAACAAACTTCAATAAATTCCAATCAGTTTAAAATAAGTAAACATAAGTTCATATATGTTCTGATAAGTTACAAAAACATGTTTTATGTCACGAATAATGCCAATCTATTAAATAGCAAAGGAATACGATACAGGAATAGGTAGTTGTGCATACCATTTGCATATGCATGCCTTGTCAAAAGAAGCAAGAAGTTGTTGGCTAACCAATGAAGCGAACACGTATAATTTTTATCATACATCCAGGTCTACCGTGATCATAGCACACCGAAGGTCATTTTTTTTGCTCATTGCTCGTTTCAAATCCTCAATAAGTGAGCAAAATATACTCAACAGGGAGAGCTCCAAATGAGCAAAAGATAATATATGAGTGCACCATGCACATGGTAAACCCGGTGTATGATGAATATACATGTATGCATGGGTACAATATGCTCGATTATTGATATTATTTTACCCATTTAATAAGGTAAAATTGGGTATCATTTCAATCAATGTATTTATTTAAGACTTCTTCATTTCTTGTTAAAAAGGTTGACGTTTTAGGGTCTAAAATTTCTTTTTCTTTTAAAAGAAAAAAGGAAAGTATGGATCGAATATGGTACATGGCTCACTGGCTTTCTATCATCTTTCAAAAAGAGAAAGGGTGAAATTGGATTTCTATTGATAGCCATAAGTACTTGAATTTCCAAACCATCAAAAGTAATTAAAGTGATGACAAACGTATTATATAAAGGTTATACTATTTTTAACTTATTAAAATAAGTTTATGCGAAAAAAGTTAATTTCAAGAAAGATGAGTTAAGTACTTAAGTTCAGTAAAAACAAATTGAAGAGAATATGATCTAAATTGTATTTATTTGGTTAGAATTTGTTTTAAGGATAAAATAAACTTGCAGAAATCCTGAACTTTCAAATCCTTTTGCAAAATAAAACATATACTATTAAGAAAGTATATAGTATTATGAAGGAGGAAGAGTAGCAGAATTATTATTATTATTATTATTATTATTATTATTATTATTATTATTATTATTATTATTATTATTATTATTATTATTATTATTATTATTATTGGCTTAGTAAGTGCTTATACTATTAATACTCGATTTCTATTCTATAAGGGAAGAGGAGGATCATCCCAAACCCCCATAAAAAAAACAATTCTCAACTTTACTAAAAAAAACCACAAACAAAAATCAACATTATCAAGTTTTTTATTTTTCAAATCCCTAATTTAATAGCACAACTCCCTCTCTGTGATTAACTGTCACACATAACTTTGTATTTTTTTTTGAATAAAAGTACAAAACACCCTAGACAAACTATCGGGTTTCCTCTTCTCTCTTTCCATAATCTTTTTCCTCTTCTCCCTTCCAATTTACCTACTCTGTTTTTATGCAAAACTTTATATGCTTTCACACGTTTCGCGTGCATGTACACAATTAAAGCAAGAGTTATGAGTTTTTTTCCCACTAAAAATCGATATTAGTTGGAAAAAAAAACTCGATCAAGAACCTGGTTTTGATAGGTATTAATAAGTAAAATTAGCATTTGCACTAATAAGAAAACACTAGGATGTTTGGGAATAAAAATTGAACTTGTGAGATTAGCATCAACAAGTAAGAATAAGTTCTAAAGCTAAACTAGTAATGTTTACTTAAGATTATTGTAATTTTAGATTGAAAATAATAGGACCATAAAGTCATTCCAACTTATTCGAACATCTTAAAAGCAGATAGAGTATAATCTATTAAATAATGTCTATAACATTCGCCAGTAAGTACTAGTAACTATTGCTCCCCATTTGCACCAAGGTGCATTTCGTATTAATAAATGATATAGTCCATATGCCTGACATAATATTCGCAATATTTCCAAGGGAAATATAAATAAATAAAAATATTTCCCACTAGTAATAATAATCTAAATTCGTTGACTTTTTTTTGTTCACTCAATTACGCCATTACGGACCTAGCTAATTGCTTGTTCAGTCGTCACTATCTACTTCACATAATGTAATCATTTTATTTTCTAAGTGTACTATGCATGGCTTTAATTATGAAGTACTTAATTTTGGTAAAAACATCTACACCACGACTTTATGACTTTATCACCAGCGGAATTATTTCGGACCATTTTTTTTTTCATGTACGTAGTTACGCTGTTTGGAGTTTTGAAATTTTCCTTTTCTGGAGCATTTGAAAAGAGAGAAAATCTATTATTTTCAACAATGAAAAGTGGTTCCCCCAACGTGTTGTTCACCGAGCTAAATTTGCTCATGAGGAATGGCAATGCCGCTTACAAGTGGATACTTGTCAGGCTATTGGTTCTCCTCTTAGAGGAGCACCACCCCCTTCCCCTAACCCCCTTCCCTCGGCTACTCTTGTAGCCTGGGATCCTCCACCTCACTCATTCTTCAAGTTAAACTTCGATGGTTCGGTTCGTGGTTTGGATGCAGCTGCTGGTGTCATCATCCGTAATCATGAAGGCCAGCTTCTTCACGCCAAAGCCTTCAATCTTGGCCACACTTCTATTCTCATTGCCGAAGCCACTGCACTACCACAAGGTATCAAGATCGATTTGCATTCGGGTATTCACAACATCATCATTGAAGGGGATAACCTCTTGGTCATCAACGCCATTAATAATCTTTGCTCTACTCAATGGAAGATTGCTAATATTCTTACTGATTGTAAGCTCATGCTCACTCAATTTGCCTCTTGCCAAGTCAGACATGTGTTCAGGGAAGCAAATCGTGCTGTTGATTGGATAGCCAATGTAGGACATTTAGTAATGTTTAGTTTTGATATTTCTCCTTGTAATAACTCTTCTCTTACTTCCATTCTTGTATCCGATATATTAGGTATTCCCCTCGCGAGGAGGGTAGCCTAATGTTCTTTATTTCTTAGCTTTAAAAAAAAAATTATTCCATAGCATATTCTCCCTGTTTGGCACTTTTCTAAGTAAGAGTAATGTTTTAATTTTGGTTTTTGTTTCCAACAAAAAAGATGATGTCAAATGTAACTTTGCAACCTTTTAATTGTCAACATTCACTTTCTAGGTTAGGAGATAAAATTTTCACTTACTAAAATTACTTTTTATGAATTAGATATATACTATTTGAAAAGATTCAAGTTGCCCTTCTTGAAATGAAATTAACCTTCCTAGCTTCATTTTAGAATATCATTAAGTAAACAAAACTAATCAAAATAAAAATTGAAGTTTTTAAGTTATTACTAACCAAACAATTATACACTTATCACACGTTCCTTTTAGTCACTTGAGAATGTTCAATTTCAAGAAATTCAATGCTAAATAAACACCAAAAATATAAGTTCACATAAGTTTAGCTAAGTTTCAATATATTATAATTATTAAGAGGTATCGTGTATGTCGCGTCATACCACATACATGGTGTGAGAGATTTAAATTTTCGAATATAACATCTTAGATATTGCACACCGAGTCTCAGATATTGTACATGTAGTCTAAGACATCTATTGTAATACATACTTGATTCTCAATGGTAGAAGCCTGTAGGAGTTCATCTGTCATCATTCTAAATCCAAAGAGATATTGAATGAAAGAGAGGAACAAAAGAAGAAAGTTCCAAAATGGTTAAATTCATCACCCTAGTTTATACCTCCACCTTCACCTGGACCGTTGCTAATACATACTTTAGAGCCATGATTAGATTATATCATAATTTTCAAAAAAATTTACTTCCTCCGTTTTTTTTACTTGCAACACTTTTTTATTCATCAACTCCAATGCAAGGGTAGGAGAGAGGTAGAGAGGAAAGAAAGAGAGGACCCCATGTGATTGGAGAGAGATAGAGAGAAAAGAAAAGTAAAAATAGAAAGTGTTGCAAGTAATTAATTATTTTCCTTTTAGGAAAGTGTTGCAAGTAGGGCTATTCACCGGTCCAAACCCGGACCGGACCGAAAAAACCGGACCGGACCGAAGACCGGAATTCTTAAATTTAAGACCCGGAGACCGTACCGGACCGATTCTTATTGGACCGGGACCGGACCGGAAAAACCGGTCAAAGCCTTGGACCGGACCGAATTAGACCGGTTTTGCACTTTTCCACACTTTTTTTAATACGTTTGATAATTATAAGGAAATATTATTAAAATAAACAATGAAAACTAATTGTTCAAGGTCTTTTTTGAGGCTTTAATGTAAATTAGTTACTAATAAAATAGATTTTCAAACATATTAAAGGAGAAAATTATATTTTTTTATCTTCTATATTCATATTTTTGAATGAAAAACCGGTCCGGTCCAAGACCGGTTTTTATAGGGTTTTGGGCCTGGGCCAGGACCAGAAGGCAGGAAATTAAAATCTGTGAGGGAGGGCCGGACCGGTTGTGGCCCGTCCCGTCAATTTCGTCCGGACCGAATTTTGAACAGCCCTAGTTGCAAGTAAAAAAAAAACGAAGGAAGTATATATTTTAACTAATTTAGTACATAAGTGGTCCCTCTTTATTATATACTGGACCAGTGACCACCCAAAGCCCATTCAATACTATAATTAGCCACGTCTTTCGAGCAGGACAAAATAAACAAGTAATCACTCTCTTTGTTTTATCCTTTTTTTTGCCTTACTCCATTTCCTTCCCTTGTTATGCGAGAAATCTGAAATATAAGTATTCGATACTAAGAATAAATTTGGAAAAGATCTTAAATTTAGGATGCAAAATTATTTCTCCAGATAGAGAGAGAAAGTGAAAGAGAAGAAAGAAATTAAATAGTGTGTGACTACCACTAATACCACCACTAGCTCAGCTTAAGTCTCTTTCATCATCCATTTCTCTGCAAAATCTATGGCAACTCCTTGAATTTTCTCTCTCCTCTCTATCCTTTTCTTTTCATCATCTTCATCTTCTCAACTTTTACTTTGAATCTACTCGTTGAATTCATTCCAATTCGATTTCTGTTTTGTCTGAAAATTCCTAGGGTTTCGATTTCAAATCTTACTTTTTCGGTAATTAGGTCGATTCTTTTTTGGTACTTTGATTTCTATGTTGAAGAATCGAAGAAGTATGTCAGATGAAATATTGGAATGCATCTTACCGTATATTCAGGATCCTCGTGATCGCGCTTCAATTTCTGTAGTTTGTAGGCAATGGTTTGAGTTAGATCGATTGACGCGACGTCATGTGACAATTGCTCTTTGTTATACAACTACGCCTCAACGACTCCATGATCGATTTCCGAACATTGAGTCGTTGAAGCTTAAGGGAAAACCTAGAGCTGCTATGTTTAATTTGATACCAGAAGATTGGGGAGGTTATGTTAGACCTTGGATTGATATATTGGCGAGTTTTCCTCGGCTTAAATCACTTCATTTTAGGCGAATGATTGTTACAGATGCAGATCTTGAGATGATTGCGTCTGTTAAAGGTCTTTCTTTGCAATCGTTGAAGCTCGATAAGTGCTCTAGCTTTAGTACAAATGGTCTTTTGTACATTACTCGGTCTTGCTGGTATATATTTCTCATCTTTACTTTGTTTAATTTGTTAATTTATATATTTATATTGTGGAATTGGAATTTAGTTCTGAATTAGTTGTGATTTTGAATGAGAAGAATGGGGTTTTGACTTTGGATGGGAGCAGGTTGTGGTTCCTAAGCGTGGACTAAGTGTATTATACTTTTTGAGAATTTGTAATGGTTTAGTAACATTTTAGTTTGGTGTAGGAGGATCATGTAATATTGTGTGCCTTGTTTTATGAAGAAATGGCTGACTGTTCAATTTGTTGGGTTCGATTGGCAAGTCTTTGTGATGGTCCGAGTTCGCGAGATGGAGTTGTATTGGGGAAACTCTGCATTAGTCTTAGCAATAGACATACGTTGTCTATTAGGGCTCAGCTTGTTTTTGTAATTATGGCTCATGCCTCATAGTGTCTCAATTATTAAGTTGAAATAGTAAAGAATTTATTGTTAATCTTGTGAAGGAAATATCTTGCTGATATCCATGAGAAAGCTTAATTGCTTATCTTTCCCCTACTTAACTCTGTATTCTTCATAAATTTTCATTGCCATCCAAAACTACTTTAGAGGTGACATGTTTTAAGATCCAGTTCATTATCATGGGCATTGGTGTGAGACGTCCTTTATAAAATTATATAAATTTATTACCCCCATCATTTATTACCGGCTACCAACTAGGTCGTAAAGTCTTGATACATATTATGTATATTGATCAAAAAACTATTAGGCCACAAAAATTGGCAATATGCACACACACATAGGGCACGTTAATCTCCAAGATTAGCCTATCATTTCTCTTTCTTGTGTTGTTGGAGTGCTGAATTTAGAGTTGTTCCGTTTGCGACTGATTATATCTTTTTTTCTTTTCCTTTTTTTTTTTTGGCGGGGGGGGGATATTTATGTAACTGCTTCAGGCTATTGTTTGGGAGTTGTGTTTTAGCACTTTGTATGCAAAACATGCATGTTAATCATATTGTGATTGTTTTGACAAGTTCAATAATCAGGTTGCATTTACAAGGGATTTTTGCTTATGTGGATGTTCCCTCATTTTTGCCAATATGCTATTTAACTGTAATCAAAGGCCAAGCAAAGGTGGAAGGAGAGTTCTAGGATAACTAGTGAACTTATGCTTTCACGAAAGCTATTTATTGGATGGGGTAATAGAAAGTTAAAACTTTTGATGCCGAGTATTCATAAACTTTTGATACCGAGTATTCATTTAGTTGAACCTAAAGGGTTTAGGTTATTGGCTAGAAGCCCACATAAATTTCTGCTGTCATGTGTTGATTATAGCTGCAGATCCCGGGAACACAATTTGACCTTTAGGTCACTATTGTACTGTTGTGAGTGAGAAATTGATTAGTTGAGAGGATGCCTTTTGGTGACTAGATTGGAATCTACTGGTCTTATTTGATTTGAGACATTTGCAAGGTTGTTCTGATCTCCACTCCCTTTTTCTCTCTCCTAAGTTATATGCTTTATAAAATAGGTGAATCACCTATATCAAAGCTTTGGTCATTCAACACCAAGAAACAATATAAGTTCAGTTTATGACATCTGGAGGATGATAGATTTGATTCGTAGAATGACCAGGGTGCGAGAGTTAGAAGCCTAGGACCAGAGCACGATGGAAAACAGCTTTCTGTAGATTGTAATTACTTCTTTTAAAGGTTAGAAGTAAGTAACTGATGAAGATGTTGCCCTTTCTTTCACCATGCTAGATTCTATGGAAAAAGGATTTGATAGTGGAAAGTAGAGCTATAAATGCTTTGCTCAGAAAATTCTATTCGTAGTCTTGTGGTTCCTTCCTGGATTTGTTTACTCTTTTAGATTTCTGTACCTACTTTTGTTGCCATGAAATCTTATGACCATTGTTACATGCCCATATTTTTTTTTTTCTTTTTAAGATGTAATTTTTGGGTCAGTTTTAAGTGCAATCTTTGATTACTTTTATCCTATCTAAACTTCCTCCACTCGATTTTATTGCAATTGGGGTTTGGCGCACACATTAAGGAGCCCATACGATGAGGAGAGAGTAGGACAGCTAAAGAAAGAGAAACAAAAGAGACCCATGTGATAGGAGAGAGAGAACCTATTACCAAATAAGCTAATGATGCAATTATTATGGAACTTCTTAAAATGGAAGTTGATGCAATTATAATGGCACGGAGGAAGTATGTAGGAAGCTATTTATGTAATATGTACCTGGCATCGTGTCTAATTGCTTCTTTCTGAAATTGTTACTGTTTGCTGACCTTGAGACTGATGAGTTGTATGAACTTATTGCTTTACCTCCAATGTAGGAACCTGAGAACTCTGTTTCTTGAAGACAGTACTGTCACTGAATTAAATAGTGAATGGTTTCACCAGCTGGCGCTACACAACAAGGTTCTTGAAACTTTGAACTTCTATGTGACTTTTATGGAAAAAATCAAAGTTGAAGATCTTGAACTACTTGCCAGAAATTGTCCTTTAGTTTCTGCAAAAATTGGCGAAACAGATCTTTCCCATCTTGGAAACTTCTTTCGTACAGCGACAAGATTGCAAGAGTTCTCTGGTGGTTCTTTCAATGAAGATTTAAGTCACTACAGTAACATTGTATTCCCTGCGCAGATGACCTCATTGGGTCCCATGTTCTTGGTAGAAAGTCATGTACCTGTACTCTATCCTGTTTCGAAGTTGTTGCGGAAGTTGGATCTTGTTTACGCATCACTTAATTGTGAGGGACATTGTGATCTTATACGTAGATGTCAAAGTTTAGAAGTTCTGGAGGTATAATAATCTACATTTTTGGTCTTTTTACGCATGCCTTCATACTAGTACTTTCTGATGGATCTATTCTTGTTTCTCCTATTTGATTTTATATATGACTTTTTTTGGTTTCTTGTCATTTAGTTGACTTCTTTCTAAGGAGTGTTTCATATCTTGGTATTCAGATTGTGCATTCAAAAGTTGAAACCCCTGACTTTTTGTTAACTAGTTGGAGTAAGTGTCGAGAAGTTCTGAAATCGATACACACATATTTGCTCTGACTAAACAGAACTTTATTTTTGCTCCTAAGTTCCTGGCTCTTACTATTCCTTCTTCTCACGTGCTCATTGTTTTGCTTAACAGACAACAAATGCTATTGGTGACGAGGGTTTGGAGGTTGTATCTTTGACGTGCAAGAGACTGAAGAGACTTCGTATTGAACGAGGGATAGAAGAACAAGGCAACGCCGATTCAGGTGTGGTTACACAAACGGGATTAATTGCTGTAGCACAGGGATGCCCCGATTTAGAATATCTAGCAGTTTATGTGACCGATATAACAAATGAAGCCTTGGAATGTGTCGGTACAAACTTGAAAAATCTGAAGGATTTCCGACTTGTATTGCTTGACAGAGAAGAGATAATTACTGATCTGCCACTTGATAATGGAGTGCGAGCTCTTCTACGTGGTTGTCATAACATTCAACGGTTTGCCTTATACCTCCGACAGGGTGGTTTGACGGACATTGGTCTCAGTTATATTGGCCAGTTTGCTCGAAATGTAAGGTGGATGCTTTTAGGTTTTGCTGGAGAAACTGATACCGGGCTTTTGGAATTCTCTAGGGGCTGCCCTAGCCTTGAGAAACTTGAAATGCGGGCTTGTTGCTTCACAGAACGTGCACTGGCAACTGCTGCAACACAACTAACTTCTTTGAGGTACATGTGGGTGCAAGGTTACCGAGCGTCACAAATTGGCATCGTTGATATCCTAGCAATGGCTCGACCATATTGGAATATTGAGCTGATTCCAGGAGACCAATATGATCAAAATAGTGAAAATGATGGCGAGCCTGTTAGGGTTGACCATCCGTCCCACATTGTTGCTTATTACTCCCTTGCTGGGCAGAGAACAGACCATCCAGAGACAGTTTACCCTTTGGCGCTGCCGGATCTCTAGAGCTTGTATATATTTCCACCTCTTCTTTACGATTGGGATCTTCTTCTCTTACACACTCTGCTCCACCTCTTGTCCATACAGTTTTGATATTCTTTATCTGGAAATTGGAAGACAGGTTTTGGTTGAGACCTTTCGTTTTATTTTTTCAATTACATTTTTCAGACAATAAGGTTGTTTCTGAGCTTTGTATTCTTGTTGGTTGGCTTCTTGTAGTTTTTAGGTCTCGTATACACTTTGTCTTGCATCCCCTGGTTTGGCATGTTGCCTTGGACCTTGGTCGAGCAAATAATGTTGAAGTTGCCTCTTGTATGCCAGATGATCATAAAAATGCCATTGAGATGTTGTCGCAGCTTCTTCATGTATACTTGGTGAAACTCGTCATACATATACTTGGGATGGTTTGACCTTTTCATTATTTACAGATTCTCCCTTGAATAGTTGAATGTGTTTTGTGACTTACTAAGTTCTATGCAAGGAGAAATAGTCATGTGAGATTTTGTTAAACTCTTCACGACATATTCTTTTAACATATCCACTTTTTATAATTTTTACTTATAAGAAATTAAAGTTATTAATGGTTAAAAATATACATCGGCAAATGTGTCAAGAGAAGTGTTTCAAGTATGTTAAAACTGAAGAAATATGTGTTTTGCTCACCTTTTAAAAGTATTTTTGTAACTTGCTAATTTCTTAAGGTTTTTTTTTGCCTAATTTTTATATTAGGTGTAATTTCAAACCATTTTTTATCTTTTCTTTTTTTGCAACTTCCATTCTTCTTGGTTCAACTTGTCTGATACAAGAATATGCGTGAAACTGTACTTAATTGTAACTGACATTAACATTTCTTTCTTTTGCTGCTTCTTTTTCTTTGGCAGGAGGTAGCATCTGATAGTAGCCATGGTACACCACTGATCTTGTTTGCCATCATAGACATGTAAAATTGCTAATGCTACCTATACAATTTGAACTAAATGTAGTAGAAGAATTTGTTTGGAGCCCTACACAAGTGGATTGACCAAAATGCCCCCTCTTCACATGTTTGATGGAGAACAATTCCGCAAACATCCTTAGTCTTGCAGGGACCTAATGAGAATGAGAATATAACCAATGCCTCTAACCTATGAAATCAAGGGAAAGCTGACACTATTGAAGGGATATTTGTCCTCATTCGGTTTGTTTTGGTCAGCTTTCTATCTCTTCTTATATCTGAGGTTGATGATCCTCCCGCCTAGAAAAAGGAGCCATATGTGAATCAAACAATGTTTTACCTAAAAGATGGGGAACACTACTATTCTTCCCTCTCGATTATTCTCTTCTTTTCTGGTCATTGCCATATGAGACGAGTAACTCTTTCTATCTTACACTATGAGCTTTTTTGGTGGGATGTCTGACATCTCGAAATATTAAGCATCTAATCACTTACATATTGGGCAATTGAAATTGTAAGGTGGCTGGCAAAATAAGACAAGAAACAGAATAATGCTCCTAGTAATTAGGAGAACCTCTTAGCATACGCATATCCTACAGAAAACAGAGCTTAATTAGCTCTAAATCTCATAGCTTTAACTTTCACTTGCTCCTAAATCAAGAACAAACAGCATACTGCTGAATCAGAAGCTTCTCAAACTCAAGTTTTTTCTTTTTTACTTAGAGACCAAAGTCTCGGACTAAAGGACCTATTGTTTGGTAAAAGGCGGCTATTTGGAGAATAGTTCTTCAACGAATACTTGGAAAGGAGACGATTTGAGACTTTACTTGGTGTGTGATCCATACCATTCCTCCTCTATGATCAATCATTAGAGAATAAGTTCTCTATTTTGGTTAGGTTCTCTCCACCTCATTTATGAACTTGTTATTATATTACATATATAATATATATTTTTAAGTTAGATTAGACCAAATGTTTTATTTTAAGATTATCGTCTTATAAAAGATTCACACAAATACTAGAACAAATCTTTAAAAATTGAGAAATTCAAACTAGAACGCCTTATTGTAGGTTAAAAAAACATAATGTTGACCTTTTCATTTAGGTGAGTATCTAAATTTTCTCCTTCTAAGGAAGTTTTTCTTGAGGGAGTATGTTATTCAAGGTGCATTTTCTTCACCCTATTCTTTACTAGACTTGTCTAAACTGAACTCATATAATTTATCGAAACTAATCTTTACTTTATTGAATCTCATAAGAACTTATCTTATGAGGTGTTAGAACTTATTGAAACTTATTTAAACAAATGCGAACTTGTTGAAATTTATCGAACCTTAATCTAATTTGAAAACACACTCTCAGTGAAGCTCGGATACTATTAACTCTGAGGCAGATAAGTAATTAGAAAGTACGTCACATGGATATGGTTGTTCAAAAGATGTAGGAGTAGACATCTTAAAATGATATGAAAACAATGTATAGATTAAGAAGACACGGGGGTCCCCTCTCTCTTTTTTTCTCTCTCAAATCCTAGCCTCCCCTACCCTTCTTCGTCGATTAGGAATGCGCATGGATGATTTCATCCATGGTAGCCCCTTTTCCCTTTTATTTTCAGGTTTTTAGTTCATTTTCTTGTTTTGTTTAATAAATTAGTCTCTCTTTATGAGATTTTCTCAAACCCCTGTTATGGGGTTTTTAGTTTTGTTTTGGAAATCTCCTTCTCCCCTATGGGAGTTGTGAGTATGGTTCTTTTGTTTTTAGGTATGAGAAATTATTCTCATTGGTTGAAGTTCGAGACTCAACATGAAGGTATTGGAATCTCGGATGCGGTCAACCTGACTCGATCAAGAATGTTCTTCCCAAACTATATCAGAATGATAGACTTCCTCATCAATAGCTGCTTGATTCAGCAAATACAAGGGGGCTTATTTGTATTCTTCGATCTCGGTTCATTGTAGTTTCTTCGAAGACGAATTTGATTTAGTCTTGTTTAATTGTATCTTGTTTTTCTTAAATACCTTATTGTAGATGTCGTTTGGCCTTCAATTAATGAAATTTCTCTTTTAAAAAAAAAAATTAAGAAGACACGGTCCAATAAGGAAAATATATAGATTAAAAGGAAACTTAGGGAGTTTGACAAAACTGGAAATTAACTGAATACATACACTTATGCACAAGTTTTCCTGTGCATTTGTAATGAAATTCAGAGTTTAATTAGTATTTCATAGAGCTGTTGCTTCATCCAATGATTTATGCACTTATATTATTTGGAGACACTATGGACCAAGAATAGGGTAAACCCTGCCTAAATGAGGAAACCCTTTATTCAAACTTCTTTTAAGTAATGAATTTGAGTTGATATCTATTGTCTGAAAGCGTATCTAGAAGTTGTTGGACTTGAATTTTCCAGGGTGTAACCAGGTTAGCAATAATATAATTGTCAATAATTATTGCTCAACTATTTTGTGTATTTTTTTTTTTGAGGGGAACTATTTTGTGTATTTTGTTAAGAGTTAGTTGCTGCCTCCATTAACATTATTAAGATTTTCTGAGATAATATTTCTACTAGTCAACCAACCATGTAATTGGTTGCTTAGATATTGGGACCAATCAACAAACACTAATTTTGTGATTAGTGCTTGATTAGGACATAATTACTCTGCTTCAACAACGTGCAGCGCAGGTTGTACACATCCAACCAAAATAAGTTGACTTACTATTAAGGTTCTAATAAAACTTAATTCACTAGGTTTAAATGTCTTAATGAACATTTTTATTAACTATTGTCATAACAAGTGTAGAAAGTACTTTAACTATTATCATAACTATTGTCATAAAAGTACCCATATTAGCAGAATTAAAAAAAAAACTAGTGTTAGTTTATTCTTTGTTTAGAAAGAGCATAATCGATTTTCCATTAAGTGTGTTCTTGAAAGCTTATGTGTAGTCATAGTCTACTTTAAAAAGTTTTCATCAATGTTAGAATAAAGTTTAAAGATGGGTGACATTATGCTTTATTTTCCCATGTAATTCACAATTGCATGAATTATTAAGAGAACAGGGAGCCATATAAATTACCAGAAACAGGCATTTCGACTAGTAGGAATTTCACCTTATGACCAAGGTCAGGGGGTTCGAATTCCACCAAATGAGGGGCACTTGGAGGAGAATCCCCCTTACAACTCCCCCTCCTTCCAAGTGCCTAGGCCTCTGGGTTGAGCCCTGTGCGAGGGCAGCCCAAAGGTTATTCATCTTACCAAAAAAAAAAAAAAAAAAAAAGGGAGCCATATAAATTAAGTATTATGTGGGAGTTTTGTCCTTTACCTTGAAAAAAAGTTGATGAGAAATAGAATAAACTGTACTGGATTAGTTTGTAATGGAGGAACTTTAATCTCTTAGCTTGTTTTGCAGAAAATCAAATCTTTTTGTCTATACCTTTTTTCTTTCTTTTTTTCTCCTCCTGTTGTTTGAGCCTTTGAGGATTTTAATGCTCTTTTTATTTTGGCTGCTTACTTGAAAAGTGAATCACATGAACATTAGGAAGTCATATTGCTGTAATGATATATGATGGCAACTTCAATAACAGCACTCACAGCATCCCAAAACTCATGCAATATTGACAGTAGTGGCACCTTAGGGAACATAGTAGGATTCCAATTATTGATAATTCTAGAATAACTTCGACTATGAGGATGTCTTCTTAAATGATCTCAAGTGACCGATAACTTGTTTAATAGGTTATTTTTCAGTTTCTTTTTCTTTCTCAATTTTCGTCTGTTCTCTCTAGTTAACTAAGTAGAAGCTTGACACATTATGTTTCAACCCTTGTAAATTGAGGCTTTATAGGTTATCAAATTATATTGAGAAGACACTCCCAACGGCCCATACTTGAGAATTGGAATTACGATTAAATATGATTAACTCATAAATCATAATTATATTTATATGAGACAACCATATATAGTTGGAATTATTCCTTTTAAGTGAGTGATAAAACTTCCATATATGATTTGAGTGGAGAGGGAAGCTACCAATATTCAAATAAAGACCACTTTCTTTTTTATCCCTTTCTTAGCCTTAGATTGTCAGAATAACAGCTCTATCAGCTTTTTAACACACAGAACTCTTAGAAAGTATATCATTTCCCATAACTTTTTAACATATAGTAATTAAGTCCACAAATCTATAGCTTAGATGCCTATATCTTTCTTTTTTGATTTTGATACTAATGCATGATTCTCTTCCAACAACCGTGACATTTAATTCAACATATGAATCTTAACCCTTTTGATAATCATGAAATAGTAATAACTTGAATAATAAGAATCTAGAAAAAATCGAATGTTTTTTATTATCTTGTCGGGGGATCAACCCAATTAAATTCTTTTACTATGTGAAAAAGAAAAATTAGTTTTCATGCCGAAAGTTGTTGTAATAAGATTCAATTCTTTCCTTATCTCTATTCTGCACCTTATAATTCTTGATTGCGACATTAGTAGATATTCAGAGCTCTAAGAGATGAATGAAAGTATTCCCTGCCCAAAGTAGGAATCAATAAGGTACAATTCAAGATAATGGAATATATATATACTACTACTATTAAGCTTCCTAGGCCATTTGAAAAGAATAGTCAAGATCTCATTCTATATGTAATGGAGATAATGGAGATGCTTTGTTCCTACAATAGTGTCAAATGTGTAGACTTGGCTTATTTGCTAAATATATATGCACTATTCTTTAACCCAAGAATACAGAAAGCAATTCATTATGTTCTCATAAACCATTTTATGGGTTATAGAAAAAAAATTAAAATTGGGTTGTGGTGGGGGGCGTAAAGTGAGTATGTTTTGACCACTCTCTAGAAATGGATTTGATCTAATCTTTAATTTTGTTCCTAAACTGTCCTTTTTTAGTCAAGAAAACTTCATAATACCCCTTAATTTTATTTTGACTTTTTAAGATATAAGATTCTTACATGTGGGTAAAAAAAAAAAACAGAAAAAGAAAGTGCCCTTTCGAGAGGTGTGAAAACCTGATCCTTATCTCTAGGGTGTAAGAAAAAGCGCACTCCGAATAAGCGTGTGATTCTCTTGTCATAAAAGAAGGTCTTCTTTGTGTATGATCAATCTATGGTAAAAACATGGCAAACTACTTGATTGTTATCTTTCATGTTACTTTAGAGCTAATATATTGGCTTATTATTATTAATAAAGCTAGTTGGTAAAAAGGTGAAAAAATAATTAGGGATCTTTTGTGATGTCCTTGCTATAAGAACTTCTAACTACCAAGGTGCTTTGGTTTATAGTGGAATTCAGAGTCACCCCAATGACTAAGTGATGCTGATGAAGGGTTTGGTCACTTTGGCCATGTTAAGATCCACTGAAATCTAATGAATGGCTGAAAGGTTTTTTTACACCTAGTAGAAGAGAAAAAGCAAGCAATCAGATTCAAAGGAATTACTCTTGAGGGTGACTTCCTTTAGTCAGCTAATTTGGCTGCAGCTTTTTTGGTGTGACATGGCTGATTATCCTACTTGTCTAGATTCTTCTTTATAAGAAAAAAAAAAGAAGCATATCCATCTTGAACCATGTCCATATGGCGAACAAGCACTTCAAAATTTATAATTGTGATATGCAAATAGTTGCACGACAATCTTTGTGATTTGGGAAATATGACTGGTATTATAGGCAATGGTAGAAAACAGGGATATTTTAAAAAGTTTAGAAATAATTTTAACCGTTAAGTTTCTTTCAAAAAATTACCTGTGATATTTACTATTTGCCTATGACAATGATAAAATAGGAGTTTTACATAAGTAGTATACCTTTTTTTTTTTTTGGTGAAACATAAGTAGTATACCATCCGTGGTTATTGCTTCATTTGGTAGGGTATATTTCAGTATAATATAATGATTGGTGGAAACTTAGTCACTTTGCTTCTTGTTGATATGTTAGTATTCTGCCCTACTAATTGTGGATAAGTTCAAATCTAAGGATTAATTAAGAAAATATGGAGAATAATGACAAAACAATAAAAACTAAGCATGACAGTAAACAAATTTAGCTTGCAGGTGAATGGATTTTCAGAAGCTGAAGGATACTGAGTTATTCATTCTCACAAGACGCAACAACCCATCTAAGGATTGATAATATCAACTTTCATACTGAACTAAGATCACTAGATTATCATAACTAAGTACCCTCAAAGGAAATCATAATTCAAAATATACATTATACCCTTCAAAAGATTCAGATTGCTTTCACATTCTGTTAAATTGTCTACAAACTATATAATATACTGGATTGAGTTTGAGACATGATGATGCACTACCACACAAGAACCATGAGAGAATAGCTTAGCTTAGCGCGCTTACTCTAATGTGATCCTACATAGGCCGAGGCTCCTTGGTAGCCGTTGCTGTACATATTCTGGCGTCCATGAGTGGAATCAAATACCATAAATGCTTCACCATTATTCGAGTTGCTCCAATCGAGTAACATCTTAGGCATGATATTGAATGATTTGTGAAGCAATGGAAATGAAGCCGAGGAGTGTTCTAAGATCGATCTAGGCTTTTGATCATCCGTTTCTGAAATGGGTGGCATAGTATTATCTGAAAGATTATCAGTGGTTATATCATGAATGCTAGGTCTTCTTTTATCCTTCCCTCCAGAACTCTGCCTTAAGAAGTACTTTTGAGCATGGCTAGCCACTTGAGTTGGTGTCTTTGAAATCACAAAGTTTCGCGATATGTTTCTCCAATCCCCTTTGCCATGTTTCTGAAGTCCAAGTAGAAATCGCCTGTAATATTTCACAGTTTATCAACTTTACAAATGGAATCTAATTAATACAAATAAAAACCCATAAGTTCATATAGTAATCTAGCTAAGAAAACTGTATATACAAGGTCAATTTGTTACTTTATCAGAACATCACCTGCTAATCTCAGTAGTCTTACTTTTGGTCCCATAGAATCAATCTCAGAGTCAGTAAAAAGTCTTATTTCCTAACAAATTATTTCATACTCTAAACAGTTTATACTTCACATAATGAACCAAAATCAGCAAAAACATAAACAAATAATGATAATTGATATGTATCAATCAAAAACCAAAAAACTAGATAGTTAATCAACCAAAAAAGCATTATATTCATGTAACAGAAATCTTACTTATGTTCATCTTCAGTCCAAGGAACACCCTTCTTTCTTTCTTGCTCGTGCGGCCTCACCATAGAAGCAGACCTTTTGCGAAAGGGGTCTAATCCTGTATTATCAACCCACTCCAATGTGAAAGGAGAGGCAAGATAACCCGGAATCGGAACTAATCCAGCTTCAATATCAGTAACATCTTCTAACAACTCTTCATATTGTTTCACCACATCCAATACAGATTTACCAGGTATCATATCAGCAATCCTTGACCATCTATCTGGAGTTTTATCATCAAATATTGCAAGTGCTTTCTCAAATTGCTTGTTTTCATCTTTAGTCCATATTGCACTTTTGCAATCCACAGGAAATAACCAATCATAACTCGAGTTTGAGAACAATGAAGTTGGATATATTGCTCCCATTTCTCTCTCTAAAAAAAAGCTCAAGTTTTTTTAGATTATTGAGAAAATTATCATGAATGGGTGAATTTAAAGGAGAGGATAAAAATTAGGAACAGGGGAAAGAGGAAAATGAAGTTTCAGAAAGACCCAAATTGAAAAAAATGGTATTGAATTTGGAATCAATATAGAGAGAATCAGAATAATCTTCATTAAATCAAATTGAAGAATCCTACATACTAGTTTTACTACTATAAAGACTTAAACTTTATTAAGTTAAGAGAAGAATCAAAGAGAACCCATAAAATAAAATTCCAAAAAGCCACCGACTTTGTCCTTCATAGCACTAAAAAAAAATGTAAGAGCTAGTGCAGACCCTACCAAATACTGCTACCTTACAACTTGCACTTCCCACTGGAGGAGGGGGGGAGAGAAGAACAATAATCCAGAACCCAGAAATTTGTTTTTATTCTTGGGTGATAATTTATGAGGAAAGTTATTATTGTAATCAAATTTTAATGGGTGTTTTTGGAGGTTATAACTAATTGGAGTGCCAGAAAGAAGCGGGAGATAGAAAGCTTTGACCTTTGCTTTTGGAGCTTGAAAATGGGAATGACAGGGAGGAAAGGAAGAACAGTTGGTTAAATAGAGAAATACTTCTATATACTCCGTCGTTTCTTTTTATTTTATTTCACTTCACTTTGAAGGAGAATCAGGGAGGAAATACAAAAGTATGAGAGAGAAACTGAGATGGGAAGGAGATAAACTAAAAGTGGATTAAAATATAAAAAAGTGGATGATATTGGTGGAAAAAGAGGAGAAGGTAGATGGAACATGTTAATAGAAAAGAAACAAAATATTTGTGGGAGAATATGATAAATGATTGGTATATGAATAGTGTTTACTTTGCAAATGTGGCATACATGCATTTAGAAACGGATGAAGTATAAAATAAGGTTTAACGGACTATATATTTTATGGTTTCATTCCATCTCATCTCCTACTAGCTAGACCTAGTTCATAGTAAAAAGATGATATTTGATAGAGAATACTATTAGGATAATATTTTCTCATTACTTTAGGATATATTTTGCATGATCATTTCCTAATTATATTAGGACTCGGATTATTGTAACCCTATATATATTTGATCAATAGATTCACTCTAGATTGAGGAGTTCACATTATCTAACAATATTGTATGTCTTTACACTCTTACTCTTACAATCTTTGTCTAATCAAGTTTATTTTATTATCTAAAGGTGTATCTTTTTCAAAGTATTTTTCCTAAACTTGTTTAAACTGAAATGATTTGAACATATTGAAATTCATTGGAGCTTATCATGACTTATTAGAAGAACAAGGAACATCGCCACATGGCGCTCTCCTTTAGGGTGTTCACTCAATGTAATCCACCTACAATTAAAATAAAATAGATTATGCATTGTATAAGATTTGATCCTGTGACTTCAAATTTATGTACTAAAGTATTAACCACTAAACCGAGTGACATTTGATGATATCATTTTAAAGTGAAATATTAGTAAATGAAAATATTTAGAAACGGATGAAGTATAAAAAAGATTTAACGGACTATATATTTTATGGTTTCAT
This sequence comes from Beta corolliflora, assembly GCA_947648045.1. Lineage (NCBI taxonomy): Eukaryota > Viridiplantae > Streptophyta > Magnoliopsida > Caryophyllales > Amaranthaceae > Beta > Beta corolliflora. The sequence continues at coordinate 130,351 of CANSZD010001527.1, forward strand.
TCCATCTCATATCCTACTAGCTAGGCCTAGTTCAGAATAAAAAGATGATATTTTATATCTTTACACTCTCACTATTACAATCTTTGTCTAGTCAAATTTATCTTATTATTTAAAGGTGTGTTTTTTCAAAGTATATATTTTTCCTAAACTTGTTTGAACTGAACTGATCTGAACATATTGAAATTCATTGGAGCTTATCGAGATTTATTAGAAGTAATCTTAACTTTATTTATTACAAGGTGCTATAACTTGTTAGAACTTATTAGTAAGAGGATGTAAAAGACGAGAAACCGTTAATTCATAATTATATGCACTTCAATTAAAAAAAAAGAGTCAAACTTTTCAAATACTTTATCTTTTTGTGGAATCCCGCAATATACCATAGTTTTAGCCAAAGTTACATAAAAATACCACTACGAATTTTAATATTTGCATAATCGAGTGATTAACTAATTAGAACAAGCTCATAATAGACAATACGGGATATCTAACTATTCAACGGACACACATGAAGAGTGTTTCATTCATCCAAACTTCTATATATTATTCTATTATACTTTCTTCTGACTCCATCCACATTAGTTTTTACCATTTGACTTTTCTTATCAAAGCCTAAACTTTGACCATAAGTTCTCGGTATAAGTAAAATTAATTACATGAAATATAATTAGATTGGTCATAATTTGTATAATCAAAAAAATCATGTAATCTTTATACTTCATCGTTTCTTAATACATGTAACATATATCTTTTGGAATGTTTCATAATATTTGCAATATTTCTCTTATATCGACAAATTCTTATATAAAGAAAGCTTTATTTTATTATTTAAACACATGAGTCATGATTTACCTCTCTCCTTCTCCTCGATTTATGTGTCATTTGTCAACGTGCGCGTCTTAAAAAACGGAGGAAATGCAGTATATAACAAAAATATTAATAGTACAAAGAACTTGGTTTAGAAATCGTGAAAACAAACCGTAAAAACTAATGTTCGACGAAGGGAAGTACTATTACAAATTTACAATGTAGAGTTTCTCAATATCTTCGTACCAAACATAAAGGAGAGGGGGGAAGTGGGGGGGAGGGTTTGAGAGAGGAAAAAGATTAATTGCTGATTGGGTTGTAGAAAAGGAAGCTGACATGTTACCTATAAAAGAAAAGGGTGTGAACTGTGGACTCTATGGTGGCTTATTGGCTCATCATCATTGGTGGCTTTAGTTTCGGTAGGTCTGTAATATGTACCGAAAGACAACTCCCCACTAAATCCAAGTTGCAAACAGTGCGGTTTCCTTAACGATGGCTAGATCTACAAATTTTAGATATTTATATAATTCCGTGGTTAAAATGAAATAAACACTTCTATTAAAAAACTTCCACGTAAAAAAGTGAAGTTGTTTCATTTATTTTAAAACCTAGGAAGTACATTGAATATGTACGTGGTTGTGGTTTTTTTATTTCATTTGAAGTGGAGACACCAATTTTCTATTTTACATTTAGGATACATTATATTATCGTGAGAGAATGAGTTTTAAATCTGATCATGTCCAACAAAACATAAACTTAAAATGAAATTAAGATTAATCAAATCCAATAAGTCAGATTCAGATCATATGAGCACTCCTAAATATTTTACTCCATAAAGCTCACAACGATCCTGTCGGTTTAGAAGAGAACTAATGGCTAGATCATTATTAATTACTTCCTCGATTTACATGTGTTTCTTTCACCTAATTTCTTTCATATGGAATTGTTTGTATTCAACTTAACTTATTATCAGAACTTATTAGCTTTAAAAACGATTAATTCTAATACTACATATCATTATTTCTAGTTTATTGACCCTGGACTTACTGGGCTTTTTTTCTTTAGGATTTCCATCGTTCAGAAAATCATTTTCCATTTATGCAAAAACAGTTTTCTACTTTCTACAAACCGGACCGGGAGGAAGAAAAATAACAAATCTTATTTACTAGGCAAAATTGGGCCTCAACACCACAAACTATGGCTTGGGTGCACCCAACACCCCAAACTTTGACTAGTAGTCAAACACCACAAACTATTGGTCAGGGTGCAGTGCGTGTCACAAATGACAACGAAGATACCTTTTCGTGATACCCCTGAACGTTCCGAAAACAGTTTTCAGATTTCTTCGTGAAGAATAAGAGTTTTAGAGAGAGAAATCTTTAGATTGGTTACTAGTCACCGGAGTGAAAATGTACCTCCAACGTCATTAATGACACGCACGCCCTACTGCCCCGGTGTCAATAGTTGTAGTGTTTTGACTACTAGTCAAAGTTTGTGGTGTTGTTGGGTGCACCCGGTATAGTTTATATGATCTGACAAAACCAATTTTGCCTATTTTCTATTGAAGAATATCTTTCCTCTCAAGTCTCAACTAAACAAAGTGTCTTAACATGGACAGTACATGTGTCATGTTTTAACTAATGACAATTTGACAACTCAACCGGCATGCCACTATGCTAATACTCTTTAACAGGTAATGAAGCTGACCCGTGGGCCGTGGTTATTGATCGGTCCACATTAAACAAGCAGTTGTTACTCACTTACTTAGGCCCTATTCTTTTGGACTTATTTTCAAAGAAAATAAGTAAAAATAAGTTCGGTTCGGCCAAAAATAAGTTCGGTTCGGCCAAAATAAGTAAAAATAAGTTCGGTTCAGCCTAAAATAAGTAAAAATAAGTTCGGTTCAAGCAAAAATAAGTTCGGTTCGGCCAAAATAAGTTCGGTTCAAAGAAAATAAGTTCAAGGTATCTTATAATGTTGTAATTAGTATATTTGTTTTCAATATTACTATTAATATTGTTATTATTATTAATATTATAATTATAATAACGCTGAATTTGTAATTATTTTTAAATTTTTTATTTTTTTTTATTTTTTTATTTTTTTTTATTTTTTTATTTTTTATTTTTTTATTTTTTTTTTTTTATTTTTTTTTTAATTTTTTTATTTTTTTATTTTTTGTTGTATTTTTATTTTTTTATTTTTTTTTATATTTTTATTTTAATATTTTATTTATTTATTATTTAGTAATTATTTATTATTATTATTTTTTTTTATTATTATTATTATTTTTTTTTATTATTATTATTTTTTTTTATTATTTATTATTTAGTATTTATTATTTATTATTTATTATTTATAATTTTTATTATTTATTATTATTATTATTTATTATTTATTATTATTTATTATTATTATTATTTATTATTTATTATTATTTATTATTATTTATTATTATTATTATTTATTATTATTTATTATTATTATTATTTATTATTTATTATTATTTATTTTTTTTATTATTATTTATTATTTATATTTATTATTATTTATTTATTTATTATTTATTATAATTATTTATTATTATTTATTATTATTATTTATTATTATTATTTATTATTATTTATTATTTATTATTATTATTAATTTTTATTTTTATTAATTATTTATTTTATTATTATTTATTATTTATTATTATAAAATAATAAAATAATAATAATAAGTATTGATAATATTATGTTAATATTTATTGATTATTATAATAATAAGTATTGATAATATTATGTTAATAGAGTTTAGTTCAAAGAAAATAAGTTCGGGTCACCTAAAATAAGTTCGGTTCGGCCAAAATAAGTTCGGTTCGGCAAAAAATAAGTAAAAATAAGTTCGGTTCGGCAGAAATAAGTAAAAATAAGTTCGGTTCAGCCAAAATAAGTTCGGTTCGGCCAAAATAAAATAAGTTCGGTTCGGTTCGGTAAAATAAGTTCGAAAAACGGGCGCCTTAGTCATTATAGTTGCAAGAGCTACTAATTTAATCTATATATATATTATTATTATTAGCGCTCTTTTGAACTTATTTTGCCGAACCGAACCGAACTTATTTTCTTATTTTTTGTTGAACCGAACTTATTTTTACTTATTTTTGCTGAACTGAACTTATTTTTGCTGAACTGAACTTATTTTTGCTGAACTGAACTTATTTTTGCTAAAGAAAAATAAATAATAAATAATAATAATAATAATAATAAGTAATAAATAATAATAATAATAATAATAATAAATAATAAATAATAAATAATAAATAATAAATAATAAATAATAAATAATAAATAAATAATAATAATAATAATAATAATAATAATACTAATAAATAATAAATAATAAATAATAAATAATAAATAATAAACAATAAATAATAAATAATAAATAATAAATAATAATAAATAATAAATAATAATAATAACAAATAATAATAATAATAAATAATAAATAATAAATAATAAATAATAAATAATAAATAATAAATAATAAATAATAAATAATAAATAATAAATAATAAATAATAAATAATAAATAATAAATAATAATAATAATAAAAATCGTAATAAATAATAATAAATAATAAATAATAAATAATAAATAATAAATGATAAATAATAAATAATAATAATAATAATAAATAATAAATAATAAATAATAAATAATAAATAATAATAAATAATAAATAATAAATAATAATAAATAATAAATAATAATAAATAATAAATAATAATAATAACAAATAATAATAATAATAATAATAATAATAAATAATAATAAATAATAATAATAAATAATAATAAATAATAAATAATAAATAATAAATAATAAATAATAAATAATAAATAATAAATAATAAATAATAATAAATAAATAATAATAATAATTAATAAATAATAAATAATAAATAATAATAAATAATAATAATAATAATAATAATAAATAATAAATAGTAAATAGTAAATAATAAATAATAATAAATAAATAATAATAATAATAAATAATAATAATAATAATAAATAAATAAAATATTAAAATAAAAAAATAAAATAAAATAAAAAAATATAAAAATATAAAAAAATATAAAAATATAAAAATATAAAAAAATATATAAAAAAATAATAATAATAATAATAATAAAAAAAAAATTAAAAATAATTACAAATTCATCGTTATTATAATATTAATAATAATAACAATATTAATAGTAATATTGAAAACAAATATAATAATTACAACATTATAGTATACTAAACTTATTTATGCTGAACTGAACTTATTTTTGCTGAACTGAACTTATTTTTACTTATTTTTCTTGAACCGAACTTATTTTTCCGAACTGAACTTATTTTTACTTATTTTTGCTGAACTGAACTTATTTTTGCTGAACTGAACTTATTTTTACTTATTTTTGCTGAAAATAAGTCCAAAAGAACAGGGCCTTAATATAACTTTTAGCTATGTTTGATGCATGCTATTGCCACCCATTCTCTCTCTCAGAATTGAGATTTCAGCCCATCCATGCGATTCCTCCAATGAATAAATACAAGGTTTACTTTTTTAAGAAAATTAAATACTTTTTTGCCCTTTTTTACGGAATTAAAAATGAACAAACTTTCATACTTTATTCTTATAATAGATTGGTCCCTCCAATGATTCCTAACCTAGTACTCTTTGATTGTTCACTGTTCAGGCACATGCATGCAGTATAAAACTCATCATACAAACATCAATGTTCAGGTAATTTTGTTTTACTAATTTTTTTCTCATTTTTTAAAGTTCATCTTTTCTTTTTGTGACCTGCTTCTGACTTCTGATTCGTCTCTAAAGTCGTTCTTGGTATATTCTTTGATTCTAGGTCACTTTCTGTTAAACTATAGTAATATACTAGTATATTAACTGTTTTGTTTCTATATATATATTGTTTTTCTCTTCGGTAATATATACTTAGATTATGTGAAAATTCGTGCAATGCTTATACATTATTAATGATAAAATCGTAATTCTTAAATAATGGATAAGCATTGCACGAATCAGTGATAACCACGTCTATAAACGCCAAGCACATTTTTTTAGTTAGATAAACTTCTAACTTTTAAGAAATGTAATAAAGTTGATAGTAGGGTATCTTCCAAATTTTAATGCATTAAAAAAAGTAAAAGGTTCTGTCAGCAATTTTTCACCATGAAACTAATCAACTTGGACTGTTGGACCGGAAATAGTAGACTTGCCAAAGAAACTACGAACACCAATCAATTTTTCTTTCTCTTCAATTTGTTGTTATAGATGGTGTGCTAGAGGGCTAGAGGTATGATTGTCGTGATTATTGTAGGTGTTAATCAGATTTTTTGGCTCAAATTGGGTCATTTTAGATCTGCCATACTTAGAGGTGGAGTTGAGGACTAATTCTCAAAGCTAAGATGAAAGGTTCCTTGTAGAGTTTGATACGTACGTGTTATCTTGATACCATTACCTCTAAGTCATGATATACAAAGCTTACTACTAGACTAAGTATGACTTGATTTGTCGCAATGACAATTGACAATAGATAAAATGATTGTGTGGTGCTACTATATATTATGAGATAGTATACGAGTATCACAAAGTGAACTTTGGAATGATGGTGGAGGAAATGTGGTAGCAATGGCGAATGAGTAAAGGTGGTTGGTATTTGTGGTGTGTGGGTGGTGGTAGTTGGTGGACTTGCTGGTGGACGTTGTGTCAACGAAAGTAATTAACTATTGTAGGTAAAATATAATAGTAGGAGTATATTTAAGTAAACAATTTAAGAGATGATGAAGGGACTAATATAATAATAGTCGTATCTGGTGTTAGGGTTGAGTTTTGACTCTTGAAGTAACACTCAAATATTTTGAACTTTTGACACATGGAATACTCATTATGAGGTTTCAAACAAGTCATTTATTGAAGAGATATGTAGCAAACTTCATGCCTACACAAAAGCAAACAAAACAGAACCAAAAGGGATGGGGTTGTGTTGTTTTATCCTAAAACATTGCAGAAATTTACACAAACTTACAAGAAAATCTGGAAATTAAAAAAAAAATAAAGCAACAAGAGTTTTTTTTTTTTTTTTTTTTGGTGAACAAGAGTGCTTACATTACGAAATTAAGAATCCATACAAGCCGTTAAATAGGCGTCCATACAATAACTAGGAGGAGAGGGGAAGAGCCTAGTTACATTGGCACTATCATTACTACTACGCATACGCTTAGCGATCATATCCGCTATCCTGACGAAGCTCCGGCGACAGTGCTCAATCTTCACTTGAGGAAGATCCCTCCACAGCTTTCGCAATCCAATAACAAACTCGAGTACTTCTCAAACATACCCCTCATGGTCACAAAGCAATTTTCGAATTCTTAAGCAATCCGTTAAAATAATAGCATGGTGGTAATTATGATCCTTTGCAATTTGTAAACCGGTTTTAATGGCCCAAAGTTCAGACATGAAAGAATCAAGAGCATAAGTTTTTAGACCAAAACCCAACACCCACACCCCGCTATTATCTTGGACACAGCCCCCCACCCCAATGCACATGTGAACATTCATGAATGAGGCATCGACACATATAGTCAGTAGATCATTAGTAATAAGCCTAGGATTAACACGGGGGGTATTTGGTCTAGGAGACCTGATTTTAGCACGGAAAGTCGCAAGATCCATAGCTTTTTGAATTAATATAGTTGGAGGAAGGGGTTTTTTGGCATTTATGCTACAATCATTCCTATCTTTCCATTTTTCATGACACATATAGGGGAACACAAGAGACCAAGGGATGCCTCTAAACATAAACTCCGACTCTAGATTAAATCTCAACCACTCGAGAGTGACATTTGGTCCGGGTAGGGGGAGCGCAAAGGTCCCAAACATCTACCGAGTAAGAGCACGCCCTAATGAGATGGGTCAAGTCTCCCTAGAACTAGAGCACCTAGGACAAAGGTCATTCCGGGACAATGTGTCTCGTCAGAAGGAGATACTTATGGGGTACTCGGTCTTTCCATAGAAGCCAAAAGAAAAAGCGAAGCTTCGGCTCCATAGGGTCTTTCCAGATCCAGTCTAGGTTTACCCAAGGGGAGGGGCATTGAGCCTCATAAGCCGCAGCAAGGGAGAAGCCCTGGGGGGTAGAGAAGGAGGGGACGAGGAGGTCTTCCGGGTGATGAACCGAAGGGGGGGTAATACTCTGGATACGATCCACAATGGACCCGGAAGGTTGAATGATAAGCCGTCCACATTCCATCTCCCCTCAACACATACATCACTGACCTTAAGTAGACCCTCATCCTCATTAAACGGTCCATAACTCCAAGTCCTCAAAGGCCCAATTCCTAACCAATTATCATCCCAAAAGCTTACAGACAAACCATTGCCCAGACTCCAAATCCCACTTTCTTGGAGCAAACCCCATCCCTTCCCGATACTCTTCCAAACACACGACCCATTGGATAATTTTGTGACTCGGTTGTGACGAATATACTTTGACTTAATACAATCCTGAGCTAGATTAGATGGGCCCTGAGACACTTTCCACCCAAGCTTTGCCATATACGCTTTATTGATTAGCCCTTGTTTTCTAATACCCAAACCTCCTTTATTTTTTGATGTAAACGTTTGGTCTTTCCCCACAAGATGCAACTTCTTTTTATCCTGAGTATCTCCCCACAAGAAATTATTACAAACCGAATCAATTTCATTTCGCGTAGCGCCAGGAGGGAAAACTGCCTGCATATAATATGCAGGAATGGTAGACAAAGTGGAATTGATTAAACACAGACGACCCGCCTTAGACAGAAATTTAGTTTTCCAAAAAGCCAACTTACCTTTTACTTTATCAACAACGAGTTTAACTTGAGATTTGGTAGGTCTTTTATGGGAAAGAGGGAGGCCCAGATACATCCCGAGGTTTGAACTCTCAATCACACTAATGGTTTCTTGGAACAAATTCTTATTTTCCTGAGTTGTATTCGGGGAAAAGATTAGTTTGCTCTTCAATTCATTCACTTTTTGGCCGGAGAGTTTGCAAAAGTTAGCTAGAGTCTCTCTAACTGAGAAAGCCGTACTTTCATCAACCCTTCCAAAAAGAAGGAGATCATCTGCAAACATAAGATGAGAAATAGGAACTTTTTTATGACCCACTCCTACTGGGGTCCACTCCTTCCTATCACAGGCTGCATAGATTGATTTTGACAGGGCTTCAAGACAAATGTTGAAAAGATAGGGGGACATAGGGTCTCCCTGGCGCAGGCCCCTAGAGTGATTGAACGTTTTCGTCTTTCTACCATTTACCAAAACAGAAGAGGAAGCTTGAGACACACAGTTCATAATTAGGGTGACAGAATGTTGATCCAGATTGCAAGCCAGGAGACAAGATCTCACAAAGCTCCATTCTACTCTATCATACGCCTTTTCGAGGTCAATTTTTACCACAAACCACCCCCATTTCCCTTTCTTTTTTTGTAAAGAATGAAGGATTTCTGCAGCCACCACTAAATTTATGTCAGCCCCTCTCCCCTTTATAAAACTATTCTGATTAGGTGATATCCATGAAGGTATAAGGGGTTTCAATCTATTGACGATAATTTTTGTGACCCATTTGTAAACAGTGTTGCAAAGACTAATAGGGCGAAACTGTTTAATTGTTTCCGGGGATTGCTGTTTTGGAATGAGGCAAATTAACGCATGACACAAGTCCTCCGGGATTGCCCCCCTAGAAAACCACCCTTGAATATGAGAACACATATCCTCCCCAGTAATTTCCCAAGTTTTTTGAAAGAAAATCGGATGGAACCCATCGGGGCCTGGGGCTTTCAAAGGTTTCATATTAAATACGGCCACTCTAATTTCATCAACGGACGGAACTGCTCCTATATGGATCTCTTCTCCCGAGTTCCAAACCCCCGGCAAGACAGTGTGACAAACCTCCTGATCTGATAGATAAAGCTGGTTATAGAAATTTTGGACATGGGTTCTAATCTCATTTTGGTCCAGTAACTCCTCACCCACGTCATTCCTAAGACACAAAATTTTATTGGAAGCCCTTCTAATGGTTACGCTTCGGTGAAAATAACTGGTGCTCCTATCCCCCTCTACCATTCTCTCCTCCTTACACTTAGTGCGCCACAGTAATTCCTCTTGATCAAGGAGGGATAACAATTCCTGTTGAAGGGTAACTTCAAGATTTTGATGGAAATCAGAGGTCGGGTGGGATTGAAGGAACGTTTGGGTACCCCTAAGACGCGCTAGAATTATCTTTTTTCTCGCATAAACATTGCCGAAGATATGTTTATTCCACGAAACAAGAGCATCCTTAGTGCAAACAATTTTATCCCTTAGGTCAAGGTTCCCCTTAGGCCATGCATTATCAATAACCCCAAGGAATCTATTATCTAACGTCCACATCGGTTCAAATCTAAACGGTTTATCACCAAAGTGCTTACTAGCATTATCTAAACATAATAAGATAGGGCAATGGTCCGAAGTTACCCGGGGAAGATGCCATAAATTATGATTAGGGTAATTATTAATCCATTCACCATTAGCCCAACCCCTATCTAGTCTTTCAAAAATGGGTTTATCTTTCCTTTTATTTGTCCAAGTGTACTTGGGGCCATTAAAACCAATATCGATCAACTTACAAACATCCATGGTATTAGCATACAGATTAGCACGAGAGACAGAAATTTTATTTCCACCAAGTTTTTCATTTTGGTTAATGACATCATTAAAATCACCAAGAACAAGCCACGGGGAATTAATACTATGAGACATATTTTCTAATTCCTGCCAAAGATATTTGCGCACACAAAATTTCGGGGATGCCATATTATCTTCTTTCAGTTTTCTTCTCCTAATGCAATTTGAAGCTGCTTTGCAGTTTGAACTTGGGAAACCAAACTTCTCCCAAGAAATCACTCGTACAGTAAATTGTTTTAATTATACTCCCTTTTGTTGTGTGACAACGCCAAAAGTTGAAAACCCAAATTTTTATAATAAGGAATCTCCAAAGAATCTTCTCCCTCCATTGAGTATAAACCAATGGAATCTATGCAAGGATCTTTTTTTAATCAAAATTAACATTTAGGTAGGTCTTTAGGAGGTGGCATGATAGACTCATTTGGTCCATCACCATTCTCTATTAAAAATGCCATCTTTAGTCCCCATGAAGTGTGTACCTCCAGATGACAATGCATAAACCAAACACCTGCACTCACCATTAAGAATATATATTTTGTCAAAACAACCACATTATATATAGTATATTGTTTTTCTCCTATCTCAAGATATACAATAAGAGGGTTTCAATATAAATGGCACTAGCTAGGCAGTGCTCTTGCTGGGCCGACAAGAATAGGCTTAAAAATCGTGATTTTATCATAGTTAATTGTGTCGATGTTTGTGTCATTGAATTGTACACGTTAAATTGATGGTGTTTGAGGCTACTAGTCGTAGTTGGTGGTGTTGGGTGCACCCGAGCTATAGTTGAGGGTGTTGAGGCAAATTTTGTCTACATTAAATTGATGCTTCAATAATTTTTTAAAATATCCTTTTATATTTATATCTAAATTTTATTGATTTCCTACGTATTAATTAAATTGTTGACATGAGAATTATATCTCGAGGCAAACTTTTTAGACCATCAATTCGATCACTGATTGATAGAGTATAAAACTATTCTTGGGACTCCAACCATCAGCTTAAGCTTTTGGTTGAGTTGGTCCTTTGACACTGATTGCCTAATAGTACTCTATTAGATAGTTGTCATGTTACTATACCTGGATTATCAGCTCGAAATCGGATAGCAGTCCATCCACCAGTAGGCACGTCGATTGTATTCCGCTCAACCGGATCGACAAGATTGAAGTTCTTGGAATCTATAGTAGCATTATAATTCCCTGTACCCATACCAACAACGAAGAAATTAGTCCCATGTAGGTGGAGCGGATGGCTTTCGGGCGCAATGATGGACGTGTCTTGGAGCACAACTTGGACCGTCGCATTATAACTTAACCTGTAAACCTTAGTACCATTCATAGTAGCCAAACCTCCAGTATAATTTGCAATAGTATAATCGAAATTAGTAGGAGGCTTCCCTGGAAAATCATCTGTAAAAACTCCACCAATTTTGTAGTAATGCGCCTGAAGCAATGCAATACTTGGCATAACAAACGTGACATTGTTAATGTTACCTACGAGTTTACTACCATTTAGACATGTTGCACAAGGGTTAACCCCAACACCCATGGTGAAAAATAGAGAATGATCAATAGTTAAGGGGACTTGCGCAGGATATTTGTTTGAATTTAGACTTCGAAGTGCATTGATAAAATTTAATTGAGCTTGGGTGGCATTTATTGGAGGCATTGTGGTTAAGACAAGGCGCGAGCCAAGTGGACCGCCCTTGTAGCGCAAAAGGCCATAGTTTGTTGAGTTATCGACAGCTACTGATGGCGCATCCATGAAGGTAGACATGCCAATCAAGTATTTTCCGGAAGGGGATTGATCAGCCTTAAGAAGTGCATTTGTGGTTTGTCCAGGGGCTATGTAAATAGTGTCTGTTATAAATGGTTTTGTATAGCTTGCATCGACTTCTACCACAGTAAATTTGTGACCAGCAATTCTGAAAAAAATCTCGTCATTGATTGCAGCATTGATAATGCGGAGAAGATAGGTTTTGTTATGCTCAACATGTAAGTTATAAGTACCTGCAAATTATATGAGCAAGTTGATTATGCTGATGTAAATGTTTGAAGAAATTTTTTATACTAGGGGAAATTTCAGGGTAGTGGAAAATGAATTGTTAGTACCCTGAGAAGAGATTGAACAATTCCGAACTGGTCCAGTATATCCATTCATGGTATGTGCATCTGATACATTTGGTGGCATACCAGACTGTGTACCTTGATTAATCACTGCCTCTGTATCTGCTTTCCACCATTCCGCTGCAATGGTTGGTAGAAGCAGCAAAATTTAAGTTTTATATACAATTATACTTCCTGGTTCCATAATAAGTGAAACATGGGGTTTGAAGACAAGATTTAATAAACATCACTTTCAAAAGCCAAAAAGTCATAAAATACCCTTAAAAGGAGGAGAGAGAGAAAGCAAACCACACAAGTTTGTGATGGGTCTTTCTTGTCTTTTTCATCTTTTTTTTTCCATTTAAGGGTATGTTTCACTTATTTTGAAACGTTCTAAAATAGTAAGTGTTTCACTTATTATGGAACGGAGGAAGTATAAGATAAACACGTACTAGTACTTCATTAAACAAGAATAAGCATGTTACCTCCGTCCGAAAATACTAAGGTCCCACGTAAAAGGCTATATTCTAATTATATTAAGCTAATTTTGAACAAATTTATTGTATTATTCTCCCTATATTATATAGGTATGGTCGATATGTTAATTAAAACTTTTAGTAGTAAAAATCTTTATGATACTTTTGCTGAATGTCTTAATGATAACTTCAAAGAAAACATGTTTTTACCTCTATTATAAAGGGACAGGGAGAATACTAACAGCATGCAGCATGGTCGTTGTTGTTGTTGGGATATTGGGAAGGTTTAGCAGGTCGAAGGTCATTTTCCAAATTCCATGGAGTATGTATAAAAAAAATGTCAAGGAGTATAATTGTATAAATATAAATATAATGATATCTATCAATATTTTTTTTAGAAACTACTCCCTCCGTCCCTAAAAAAAAGATGTCTCCAAATACGTGCACGTTTTGTATCGTTAATATCTTTAATTACACATTAGTAAAAAATTATAAAAGTTTGATTTTCTTAGTGTAGGATCGAATCAAAAAAGTAATTACATGTTTTTTCTTATATATTGGAATTTTTTTTGAGCTTTCCTTTAATAGTGTCAAAAAATAATTGTTTCTTAATAGGGACGGAGGCTTGTGGGACTATATTGATCCGTACAAAAAGATGTCTAAAAAACTGAGTGATACTACTAAAAATAGTAATATAAAAGATGTGTAGGCCAAAAATAATAATGTGTTGAAGACTCACGCACCTAGCACAATAATTTTTTCTTTGACAGGCTGTGGGAAAGGGTATGGGCTGCCTTTCTTAGGCAGAATAACAATGGCTCCATGCATGGTGGCCCTTAGCCAAGAAATATGTGCGTGCCAGAGAAGTGTGCCTCTTTGGCCTATGATGGTGAAGTTGTAAAGAAAGCTTTGTCCCGGTTGTATAGGGCATTGTGCTATGTATGCCGGCCCATCTGACCATCCTGTTCTAAGCTGCCGTATGCCATGCCTAAAACATGCAGATGTAATACGTTAATTATATCATAGGTGACATGTTAAGGGGTGTAAATGAGACGAGACAACTCGCGAGATACTTGTGACTCGAGATGTTGGTTAGTCGAGTTGAGCAACTCGATACTCGACTCTAAAACTCATGAAAAGCTCAAATATCCAATTATATACCGTAAAGTACCTAAATTCGATATGTTCTTTTACCATAGGGTTACTTTTAGCCCGAGACACTTGCAAGCTACTCAAGCTCGACTCGTCAAATCTCGACTCGAGTGAGCTCGACTCGTCAAAACTCGACTCGATCGAGTGAGCTCGACTCAGTCAAAACTCGACTCGAGTGAGCTTGACTCGAGATGCTAACAAGTCGAGTCGAGCTAGCCTAAACACGAACTCGATCCACATCATTTACACCCCTATGATAGTTAGTCTCAGATCATATGATTGATTTTTAACTTTGGTAGCATGAAAAAACAATTGTTAGCCTTATTTCAAAGATTTAAAGTCTCACCAATGTATAGTGACATTGTAACTGATGTCATTGATGACCTTGACTAGAACATTGTCACCCTCCCTTGCTTGAAGGGTTGGCCCTGGAAATTTGCCGTTGACAGTGGCAATGGGCTTGGTGGAACAAAGCTTTGTGTAGTTCTTCATGACCACCTGTATATGCGTTCACTTGAATTAATGATGTGGTACGGGCCGTACGGCCTTGTTCATTGAGAATTGCTATAATCTAGAAGTAGAACCAGCACTTAGATATGCTTTGAGGGAAGGGTAATGGAATCTCGCAAAAAAAAGTTGTTTTAGGTGGATAAATATTACTACTATATTAAGGTTAAATTTCTTATATAAAAAAAAAACTAACGTTCTGTTTTTGGTAGCTGATATTAAATGGTGGTAAATGACATGGAAATCATATGAAAAATTGCAAGGGAAATCTTATTACCATAGTAATGGAATTTCCCTCCACAAATTCTTCACAGCTGTTCATTCCCACTCAATATATACCACCACTAAAGTGGTGAAGGACTTTTATGAAAAGACTCTTATTTGTTGGGATAGACAAAAATTACCATAGACATTGACATAATGCTTTATATATAAAACTACATATGAATCTATTACCATTACCACCTCAAACGAGGGTCGCGCTGTCTCGGCATAATTAAGGACTCTAGCTTTGAATTATGACGCACACCAATCCTACTTCCAAGTTCCAAGAAGTGAAGAAACCTAATTTAGGTGTTTTACTATGTGTATTGTATATTGATTTAATTTCCCTAGCCAACATCTATACCATGCCAAACCATATAATTTCATAAAACACAGGGGCATTACGTAGAAAAAACCCAAAAGAAAATATACTATAACTTAAAATTTATTCCTCTTAGTGGCAAATGGCAATGAGAGATTTGATGTGCATCACACAGTTGAATGACCTTATGACCCCTACACTATAAGCCCCGAATACTCCAGCTACATAATCAACGCTTAACAAACGGTCTAACATTAATTTCAACACTTGAAATGATCACAATTCAAATTAACAAGTTTCAACTTACTCTTAAATTTTAACTAGTATTTGGCCCGGGCAATGGCCCGGGTCAGTTATAATTATCAAATATATTATTATTCATAAATTTCATAATTGATGTTATTAGTTTTTCGTAATATTCTGTTTAGTGCAAAAATAAAAAATGGACTTTATGGCATAAAAAGTTGTTTAAAGAAAAACTTTTAAGGAATTGGGGATAAAACTAACAATTTCAATGGAATTGGGGTAAGAGAATGTCATTATTTAACGAAAGTGTTAGAGATCAAAAAGCTTGTCTATGTATTTATACTTACATATAATTATAAGACTTTATTATATTTTACTTTGAGACATTAAGCATTGAAATTGTAGTGGATTAATGGTTAAACTCTCACATTTCATTTCAAAGGTCATGTGTTCGAATCCTAGTGACTACACATTATTAATATTAAATGAGATTCTTAACATGTGTATTAAAAGTTTGAGAAGAGTGACACGTGGCACCATTCCTTTGATAGGAACGCCTTTTAATATATTTATATATAGATGCTTTCTTATTACTACGACTAGTACTATTGAGTCAGGGACCCTACATTTTCTAGTTCTACATACTTATAGCGGGATGAGTCAGGGTCTCTAAAAATAGATTGACCAATCCTCCTTTATAAAAGAGAAACTAAAATGGACTAATTCCTTGAAGTAGGAAAATGAACACATTCATTTTCATGGAATTTTGGTTCATTATAACTTCTTCTTTTTATTCGGTAATTTACTGGCTCAAGCAGAGACTGGAAATTGGGGATTTATACCCATAATCAAATATCCACATAAACTCTCCAAATTTGGGGCTAATGAGAGTCGAACTCCCGACCATGAGGTTGGGAGGTGGGAGCTCCAACCATTGGGCTCGCACATGAAACACCTACAAGAATGAAATGAGTAATCGTATCGCGAAAATCGATCCATCCTTCTTCCTTGCAGGAGAAAGGATTCACATCCGCGAGTTTGAGAAATAATGAGTGATACACATATAACATTATATACTACTAATATACTTCTTATTATGGATGTCACGTACCTTGAAGTTGTAATGCCTAACCTTGGCCTCCGCCAATGCTGGAAACAATACCATTACTACAAGAACAGCACGTATACAAGCTTCCATTGTTGTTTCCCTCAGCATTCCTGTGTTTCGGATCCTTCACTCTATATTTTTGTGAACTATATAATCTAAGTTCCTTAATAAGATTTATTTGGTTGATTTATTATATTGTCTTCAGCTTATTTTAAGACTTACTGTCTATATACGACCAACCATCAGTACACTTAATAAGCTGAATGCAATGGTCTCATTCCACAGCACCATAGATTACTACTGATGAGATGCAATGTCATTTTACTTGGGTAGGTGAATGAATTGCCAACCATGGTGTGTGCATGTGTGTTTGGTTCTTATTAGACTTGTACAGTTTTCTGCCATTGAGAATTCTTGCATGTTACACAAAGTTGGTATTTATCTATAGCATTACCTTTTTTAAATCATGGTTTACAGTCTAATTAAGATTTACTCTACATGTTAACTTGTTGCTATCTTCATGCTCAATTGACCGTATGCAGTAGACAATAATCTCTTTAAATTTCCAAGAGTATACCATAGATCGTGTTTTCATTTTATTTGTTTTCTAGAAAGAATTATCAAAGCCAAAAAGATTACGGAAATAGACAACTAGACAAGGAGGGGGAGAAGAAAAAGAGGAATGTAATAGATAAGGACAAAATTATCGCATTTTATTTGTCCTTTAGTAAGTGCTATGTTTTTAAAAAAAAATTGTCAGAAACAACCTTTTATAGTCACTTTTTTGCGAAAAATAACCTTAAACAATAAATTTTTTGCAAGATGAAACCTTTTCCATTTTTCCGTCATTGACTGTTACGTTTTTGGCGTTGACTATCAATTCGTTTACTCCCATCTCTCTTACAATTCATTTTCCTCCCTTTTTTAGCTCTATTTCCCTCTCTTTTCTCTTATAAAACCCTTAGCTAACCAAATTGGGTTTTTTGTACACAACTTTTCAACAGATTTTTGCACACAACTTTTCAAGAGGGTTTTTTGTTTAATTTAGGGTAGAAAAGGGAGGGAAATGAATTGTAAGAGAGATGGAGTAAATGAACTGACAGTCAACCCAAAAATGTAACAGTCAATGACGGAAAAATGGAAAAGGTTTCATCTCGCAAAAAATTTTATGTTTAAGGTTGTAAGTTGCAAAAAAAAGTATAAGGTTGTTTATGACAAAACAAAACTCAAAAAAAATTGGAATAGCTATATTACATCTCTAGAAAACCTAATTTCACCTCTTTACAAACCAAGCGAAAAAAAAGGGGGAAAACAATTTTCCTAAAAACGTTTTTCTCGAATTTCAAAACCGAATGAGGCCTTAGATTTGCATAATTGCATGGAACGTGTTAATTTAGGGCTCGTCGGTTATCGTTTTTGCATTTTCGGTATTCGGGTTTTTTTAAACCAAAAACAAAAATATGGAAATCGAAAAAGTAGTTTCCTATTTTCGGTAGTCATTTTTCAAAATTGACATGTTTTGTATAAGTATGACTAACTTTAAGATTATTATATCTCTTATCTCATATGAGTTTTATATTCATAAAATCAAAAACTGAAAACTTACCGTGATGTCGAACGGGATCGTAGCTCCCTAAAAAGGCTTGTGTCATTCTGTGTATAGCATGGAATAGATAAAACGAATTCTCTAGGATTAAATAAGGTAAGAGTGTAAACTTAGAACTCGATTTCTTGAAACATAAAGTAATTACTATTCTATTCTATTAGAATTCTACCAAACCAGTATAATGGAAGTTTATGTCTCTTTTTTCTCGCAATTATACCACTTTCTCATAAAAATTTAAAATTAAACTCTTTTCTTATGTCGTTTATATTTCCGATATGTTGTGGTTTCATTCTAGAATAGATTGTCCAATTTTAACCTTTGAAGTGAAATTTGGAAATTTTGACCACTAATATCTTTAGATGAATAGCGGTCTATAAACTTGATATATATTGTACATAGTATTGTTTAAATCTGCATGAAACTGGTATATCTTTCATCATTTTTATTGAAATACTCTTTTTTTGGGGCCTTTCGAAAACCCCGTAGTAAGAAGAAATTTATCTGGGCTGCCGTCGCACAGGGTCACTCACCCAGAGGCCCAACAAGCCCCAACCCCCATTGAAATACTCTATGTTTTCAACTTAAGTCTCTTCTTTTTTTAATTTGTTTTTATTGATTTTGTTAGTATATTTCTTTTAATTTTGTACATGTCTGCCTATCTTACCCTCAAATGCTCTATCTACTTATTATAGTTTTGTTCGCAATTTACCCTTTCTAGCGGGTTTCCTCTCTCTCAAACCCTAAAACTCCCCCGCCGCAAAACTTCACCTTCGTGGCCTCGACCGCTGCGTGAGCCACCTCACGCCCGAGCGATCGAGGCCTCTCTCCTTCCCTTTCGTTTTTCCTTTTTCGTCGTTGTGCTCTAGTTTTGTGCTGTGTCGTTGGGCTTTCACCCTCCGTCATCGCGTCGGTGTTGTGTCGTCCCCCACCCCCGTAGTTGTGTCAGTGCTAGTGGTTCGCCCTGGTGGGCGTTTGTCGTGCATAGGTAGTTCCCTCCCCCTCTCTGCAGTTTAGTGGGCTTCCGCGTCCCCTTTCCCCCTGTTATGAGTCGGGCCTCCCCCTTCCCCCTCCCCCTAGTTGTGTCGGGGCTCCCCTTTCCCCCCCCCCCACCCCCGGTTGTGTCGGGCTCCATGAGAGTTCGGTTATCTTGTCCCCATCCCGTGTTCGAGTTTCACGGTTCGGTTCCCCTTTGTTAGTTGGTTTTTGTTTCTTGGGCATCCCCTTCCCCTCCCCCCGTCCTTGGGCTTCCCTTTCCCCTCCCCCTAGTTCTAAAGCTAGTGGTTTTTTAACAAGTATGTGTGGGTTATCTCCCACTTAGTGGTAGTTTGTTCTTTGGAGTTGCTCAGGTTATAGTTTGTTGTTGGTTATGGCAACCGACATAGATAAGGGATGGTGGCTTATCGTTGTAGTAATAAAATCTGTAGTTTTTTGGAAATCGTTGATGTAGGAACGGGTGAATCACGAGGGTGTGAAGTGTTCGTGTGGTCGAGGCGTTGATCGATGTTCATGGTCGGACCTTGTGTAATCCGGTTTTAAAAACCGGAGGTGTATTTGGGAGCACATCATATTTAGCTCTCCTTTCCGCTCGGCAATGACCTTCATAGTCTTTGCCTTGAAAAATTCAAATTTGCAGGGGGCACCCCAGTTTCATCTGGTGGATTTCAGCACACCCCGTTTCTCCTACCTTATGGAGAAACATGACATACTCTCGAAAGAGAGTCATGAGTCACCTAGGAATGTGACTCTTGAACAGATCATGAGCCATGAATCCCAAGCGTCAAAAGTTCGTTGGGATTGCTCATGCGGCAAGATGCGACTCTTGCCTTTGTTTGCTCGTTGTCCGGTTCGTGAACGACACTCGCTTCTCCTACCACTTCCATCCATCATCAGAATTTTGACTCCACCAGGCCAATTATCGACCATCGACGACACCTTTCTTATTAGGCGACTCTTTATCGTTTTACCTTGCTTTTGTTTCTTAGGGAATGTAAGAGCTCATACAGCTCCTGTAGGTTTTCCCTTGTTTCGGTTTATTTGTATTAGTATTAGGATGTACTTTGTTGTTTAATTAATGTACGTTTTTCCGATATCAAAAAAAAAATGCTCTATCTAATGGGTTTCACTTACCCTGTCAGCTAGAGCTGAGAATTGAGACGTCCAAATTGACTAGTTGCCTTGTTTTCAGATTAGGTCCATTCTTTATAATATTAATTAAAGGCATTATTGTTGTCTTCAACCAATAAGTGCAATATTGCAGTGTATTATGTCTATGGCACACCCATGCATGGTACACCCAATACTTTTTTTGCTCATTTGAAACTCTCTATATTGGGCGAATTTTGCACATTTTGAGGTTTAATGAAGAAAAAAATTTCTTGGATTGTATCATACTTACGGTACAACCAGATGTATGGTTAAAATAGTACCAACTTCATACAATTGTTTCTTAACATGCACACAAATATCATGCATGTTTTTTTTTTACATTTAACAATTGTTTTATGTCCTGTCATACAATTAATACAATGTGCACACATTAAACGTTGGAAAAACTGGGAAGCTTCGAAGTAAAACTAGCAAGAGTCAATTTACTTCTATATGTAAGGTAAACTAATTAGTTGATCATTAAAGTAGAGGAAATCCATAACAACCCCGAAGTATAGTAGCGTAAATTTGAAGTTTCATCACTACGGATTAAATGTTATAGTCTACGAAAACTGCTTTAATTGCACTGTTTGTTGAACTGCTTATTTCATGATGTGTTAATATAGCAATTTGTAGGTTATTTAAACATTAAGATGAGCTAAATAACAGCTAATCTCATTATTGATTTCTCAAAGCTTCTTAGGTGTTTAGTCTTATGTGGCTTGACCTTCTCAATCACTGGTCATAATTCACATTTTTTGTTGTGCAGTTATTTTCAAGAATCAATATCAAGATGGAATTTTCCTAAATTAAGTTTACTTTAGTAGGAAATTTCAATTGTGTCCCATCGATTTTGCATGATTTCTTTGAGGTTAACAGCTTATCTTCCTCGTAAGCTGGTATTCAATTTTCATATGATCTCTTTGGTACTTATGTACTCAAAGGAAAGTAACAAGTTAGTGTTAAATTTGTTGAACATAAAGCAAGTGGTCGGGGAGGAAAGTTTAAGCAACGGACATGGCACATAGTATGCCTCAAATTCATATGCATCTTCATCTCCTTATTAGTTTCACTTACCGTGGAAGTAATCATGTGGTTCTATATTTAGCTCAAAATGATATAGACGAGTTTTGAACCCAGGATTATATACTATACCATCCCAAATACTTTACGAAACATCATCAGCAAAATCATTGGCCAAATTTGGAGTATAGTTGGCTATAATCCTTAAGCCATGTTTTTGTTACCATACCCCAAAGACTTTCACAATTATACAGACATCTATAGATTTGGAATATCATTAGCAGTTTACGATTTTTGCATCATACCGCTATTAGTAAAACAAAAATACTAAAAAGTTACAAGAATACATTAAAAGTTATTCTACTAAGAAATACAAAAGGAAAAAAAAGTTTGGAAGCTAAGTTATACTTCCTCCGTTCCATAATAAGTGAAACATAGGGATTGGGCACAAGATTTAATAAACATCACTTTCAAAAGCCAAAAAGTCATAAAATACTCTTTTCAATATCAAAAGGAGGAGAGAGAAAAGTAAACCACACAAGTTTGTGATGGGTATTCTTATCATTTTGTCACTTTCTTTTTTCCATTTAAGGTATGTTTCACTTATTTTGAAACGTTCTAAAATAGTAAGTGTTTCACTTATTATGTAACGGAGAAAGTATATATATATATACTTAAAATTTCAGCAAAATATATAAAAAGGTACTAGTTTGATTGAGCTAGACGGTCTGACTTTTTATATCATTTGTTGGGAATATAGCTTTACAAATCACAAGTCACAACAACAACATACAATGCATTTCTTAAACTTTTTCTTTTTTTGGAAGAGAAGTATAGCAATTGGACACATGAACTTGTTTCCTTCAAGAAAAAATGTATTTTTACTTCGTGTTTTCATTATCATGAATATTCCATATGCAACAAGAAAATTAAGTAAAGCTGCAATGCAAATAGCCATATAATTAAGGCTAAATTATAGACAAAAAGGGGATATTATTAATAATGGAACATGTAGCTTAGTTAAACAGCTGCTCCAACAGGAACAGGCTCCTCTAACCTAGAGGATCCATATAGTGTCTTCTCGAACCGAATGATCTCGTTCTTGGATCCGTAAGCAACTTGGGTTCGGTCATCGAGGTTTTCGATCACCTTGTCCAAGATAGACTGGGTTCCATCACTGCTGTAACCACCAGCCTTCTCAATCAGGAGTCCTAGAGGAGCTACTTCAAACAGCAGCCTTAGTTTTGCCTTGGCTGAAGGTGATGCTACATTGGTGAATATGCCTTTCTCCTTCACTATGAGCTACACACATGAATATTAGTTACATACTATTAGATTGCTCCTGTGACTCATTAGGAGTAAGGTTACAAATGTGCTTGGGGGTTGTCATATTAATCAACATCAAAGATTATTAGAGAATTTGAGGGAAATGAGTATCTAAATAACAATTGACCTTTACTTATATAAAAAGGCTAGATGGAGGAGTTCATTGCGAATAAGATAGGGGAATTGGTGTGACCGTGTGAGGCCCACATCATGTGTTTTGCCAAATTCCCCCTCTAACCTGACCCTGGATAACTGTTTTTTATTTAGCCTCGCTCTTCACTAAATTAAACAATTTAAACATAAACTACTATTATTCGATGGATGTAAATTTACTAATTTGATTGAAAGTAATGTGAAGTTATATGCAAACTCGTACTACTTTTGCCAAACTACTTAGTTAAATGTCTTCCTTTTGCTTTTCAATTCTTATTACTCTTCACAATCCAACTAGTCGTACTAAAATAATTTAGATGTTAGCATAGTAAGTACTACTAGTAATTATAATTTTCAATTTTTTGTTGTTACTACCTTTTCGGATTTATTTGTCATTGTAAGTTTAAATTACACTATCAACGTGACAATTAATTCCTGGCAGAGGGAGTTGTTCAACACAGATCATGCATAAGTCAAACTCACACTACGAGCACACTTCAAGAATTGGAAGGAAAAGGATTAGTCCAAAACCTGGTTAACATCAGGAACCATTCCTCCTGTGTATCTCAATGTGTATTTCTCTCTCACATAATATTGGATCAGCTGCAAAGATTAATAACAATATTAGGTCATAAAATTAACACATTTAAGAACATGATCAATAGCTTATGCATGATAAATCCAAATCAAAAAAGAAGTCAGGATAGATCAAAAACCTTGTCATAGTCAGCATTGTCAGAAGTGGCTCTCAGATTTCCAGGGCAGAACAATTTTCCTTCATTAATTTCTGTTGTTTCCTTTACATGTTGCCACTTTCCTAATCACCAACAAATATATTACAAAAAAATAACCAAAAAAAGGGGATTATTAAATAGAACAAGAAACAGGGGATTTGAAAACAGAACAAAAAACAGGGGTGACATTAATCTTAGTCACCAAAACAATGTACTAGTTACTAGTACAACAAATGATCAAATAGTAAGCTTTAGGTTGGTTTTTATGAAAAAGGCTAACCTTCATCAAGAAGAAGAAATTCATGGGTGCCAGGGAAGTCCTTAAGTGCCAAGACATAAGTGGTCCTAGGACCATAAATACCCATAGCAGCTGCCACTTGATCTCTGCCTGTTACACCAGTTAGCTTGTCACCTGGCCAAACCCCAAATATGGTGCCCACTGAGAAATTTGTATCGACGATGCTCGAGCCATCGAGGGGATCGAATGCTACGCTAAATCCGCCTATTATGTTTCGAAGGATCATGAAGGAAAAGTTCAGACTTCTTTTACTAAGAAGCAAATTAATTCAATGAAATACTTGAAATGGTTGATGACTAGCTAGGCTAAATAACCTTCAACTGGGCCTCCCATATCTTGAAGCTCAGGGACTTCTTCTGAGCAAGCATACTTGCAGAAATGTGAGTAATTTAGTGCCTGCATGGGAAGATATTTATTCTATTAGTTTCATGCAGGATATTCTTCAAGTGTAACCAATTATCTTTATCTAAACCATTACTCCATTAGACCAGAAGCTCAAGTGTAAAATTTGCATGAGTAAATCTTAAAGTTAGATGGCCTTACACTAACTTATTGTTTTGTTCTTTGGTATTTAGATAGCCAAAAAGGAGGAAGATGTACATAACCTTAGATCCGAGATATAAAATCAGACCCACAATAAACTTAACTAGACGATCTCGTTCAAGATTTTGCCATCTTATTATATGTAGATTGCGAATTTCCCTCTGATAATTTCTCATTTGCAAGTATCTCATTTGATCATCATTAAGCTTCAAACTAAGTTCATAAAACTAATAAGGGCATGGCATGAATGAGTGACAGTTTCGAAAGGCTAATAACCTCGAAAAGGAGTTTATCAGCAAGCACATCAATAGCAAGCTGTTCATCCCCAAAAGTGTTAATACATTGAGTTCCTCCACATGAAGCTGTTCTGACTTTAAAGCCAATGGTCCTTAATGCTTCTCCCATGCACATCAGCAATCTAATCAGCCCTTTGTCTGGGGTTGCCTTTGCTAAGAACTCTTCCTGCATTAATCATTATATAGTCCATTGCCAAAACAAAAGAACCACTAATCAATCTCATGTTTCAAGAGACGTTTGATTTGCTATATGATTATGTAAATTAATTCAAACTTACCAAACTGTCACCAATTTCACATTTGGTTACAAGGGAAGAGTTCTTTGCCTTGTTCACCTTGAATGATGACTTGGTATTCATCCGCAATGAGTCTCCAAAGAGTGAGCTTGATTTTAGACTCTACATAAACATTACATATGAGTACCTGCAATTTCTATATAGGTCTATATTTAATAATTAATACAGTAACTAGCCAACAATAAAAGTCTAAGCTCATCGAACTGCCTGAGGCTAAGTTCAGATTAGGGCCAGTAAAAACATATAAGACCCACACAACTTTGATTTCTAACTAAAATGATGTAACCAAAATGTCTTGGGTGAATAGGGTTCACAATAATTTATTGTGCCCCAAACTGATTTTATCAACAAAAACTGACTATATTAGAAGAAAAAAAACGACTATATCAGAAAATTGACTATACCATACAAAAACTGACTATATAAAACGTGATAATATCATACAAAAATTGACTATATCAAACTAAAACTGACTATATCATATGGAAAGTTTATATATCATATGGTTTTTGGTGCACAATAAGTTATTGTGAATCCGGTTAATTTAAGTTTTTCTGCATGTTCGATAAAGCCCGACTATTGGGAGAACGGTTCACCAATCACCACTAACAATGTAAAGAGGGGCATTTTGGTAAATTTAACCTAGTGTGGCGCTACATACCAATTTTTCAAAACAAGTTCTCTATTTCACCTTTTTCTTCTCACAAGGGCTAATAAATTCTCCAGAAGATTATTCAGGTGAAAAAAACGACGCACTTTACTGAACGACTACTTAAAAGTTAAGGAAAATGTATTTCATGTATCAATAAGAATATAAGACCCTTATTATATGAGCACACGCATGTATATATATATATGTGTATATAATTGTAACATAAATCTTGTGCTATATCGCATACCTTGAGGTTGAAAGATGAAGGCAAAAGGGCAGATGAGTGCTGAGATGAAACTTTAGGGAGCAACATGCTCCTAGAACAACAAGCAATGCTGGTCTCCATAGCTTGCTGCGTGCTGTGATGTGCGAGAGAATTGGCGGTATTTTTGGTAGCACGAACTAAGGAAGGGAAAAATAGTGGGATTGAAGTGAAGAAGTAAGATTGTAGATAAGCAGTTAATGGGTTTTTGCCACGTGGCAACCTTCCAAAAAAGATAGATTAAAAAGCTGAAGGATTGAGTGAATAACCATCTCTCAAATTTTATGTGGTTATGGCCCTTTGTTTAGATGTGTGATCGTAGTTTTCATTGTTCAAAGTGGACCCTTGTGAGTTTCGTTTCAGATCTTTCTGATCCATTTGATTGAGGTCCCATTTTTGTTTTGTTTTTGTATGATCTTTATGTAAATATCCTTGGGATTTTGATTTCATAATTTTGCTATTCATTTTATTGAAAAGCGATCAAAATGAAAATTATAATCGGCGCATTTACAGCTGTCAATAAATCGTGATAATTAGGGCTGCTTATCAATCGAGTGGGCTCAAACTCTGGCTTCCGCCTGGCCATGTTCGTTTAAGTTTATTCGGTACGTGTTCTAACTTTGTTCGGCGAGAGCTTTGATCCAAGCTTAAACGAATGCTCGAACTATTCACGAACAAGCTCAATGTTTATCACCCCTAGTTTTTACATGTTTTCTTTGTTTTTCCTTTTTTTAATATTTGAGATTTATAGGTTTCCTTTTAGACAAAACTATGAACTTATTATTGTGTGATATCTAGGTTAATATATTTATGTATATATATAAATATATTATTTTTCTATATAAAAGTATAATCGAGTATGTTCAACGAACTTTCTTTAATTTCGGCTCGTTAAAGTGTCAAAAAGTCTAAAGCCTACCACCTGAACAGCAGTTGCCGAGTTTGACTGAAGCCGATCCCAACCTGTCGCGAACAAGGCCAAACTCATTATTACCCCTAGTGATAATAGTAATGAATTTATATGCAACTTCTTTTGTAAAGAAAGACTTGTGCTAATTTCCGAGTGTTCATCATAAAAAATGTGTTTCTTTTTACAGCTCCATTACATTACCACTCATTAAGTCATTATACTTCTAAAATGGTAATTGATGGTGATGGAAATTTGTGAACAATTAAGACTTGTAGTATTTGAGAATGGACAAGTTTTACTATAAATAATGTTGGTGAGACTTGTTTTACAAAGTTACCTATCCAATAGGTTGTATCATTGAGCAAAGTTTTACTTTTAATGTTACGTAATTAGTTACTTTGTATTACCTAGGATAATTGTATGGAAATCTATATATTGAATGACAAATTGGAACTAACATATATTTCTAGATGCTTAATTTTTCAAAGTTACATAGACATTACTTTGCAAGACCTCTTTTTTTTATTATCTATGCTTGTTAGTACTCATCGTTCAAAATAAATGGCTTAGAGAAAGAACCATATATAGGATTCCACTGGGTCAATGATTGACTCCTTAACGATGAAGCTTAAGATTTGAGTTTAAGACTTGTAATAAACATGTACTATATTCTTTTTAAAGATATATGGGGACAAAAAAAAAAATTAATAAGGTAAGATGAAGGGGATTCACTTGAGAAGGATAAGGGGAAATCCTCAAATGAGTCCCATGAGGTTTGATCCCTAGACCTTAGGGATATGAGGTGTGAAGCGATGCCACTACTCCACCACCTCAACCTCTGTATGGGGACTAGGGATGGGCAAGGGTCGGGTCTGGGTCGGGTCCAGCCGGACCCTAGACCCGGACCCTAAATTTTTTTTTGCGAGACGGACCCAGCACCCTTAGGGCCTGAAGGGTCTAGAGGGTCTGGAGGGTCCAGGCCTAAATTCTTTTTTTTGCCAAATTTTCAGCATTATCAATATCAATAATCATCTAGAAAAAATACCCGTAAATAAGAAAAAATACAATAATACAACTACTACTATACTGTAATTGCTAACACTGGTTCGTACCTCAATTTCCAGAAATTCAGTTTTTTATTCTATAATCTACTAATCAGTAGCACAATACAGAGTCGAAAAACTTACTAATATATAAATCAAGTAGAAAATTAGCAATAAAAGCATAAAAATCAATCGCTTAATCAACTTTACGAGTCGAAATTAGACCAAACAAAGTCAATTTTTCTAAATATATCTCTGGTAATATGTTGAAGAAAATTAGGGCACGAAAAGTACCGATCAGTACCTCGGTCGAGGAGTGAGAAAAAGAGATGAAATACAACAATCTCTTGAGAAACTCGAAGAAATTGAACAAGATTGAGAGATGAAATACAACAATATCCGTTCGTGCCTTCGTGGTTGTTGACGGCGAACGGAGCAGCGGTGTTCGTGCCTTCGTGGGTGTTGACGGCGAACGGAGGGGGCGAGAGATCCGCGACGTGAGATGAAGGCGATTTGTGTTCGTGGGTGTTGACGGCGAACGGAGGGGGCGAGAGATCCGCGACGTGAGATGAAGGCGATTTGTGTTCGTGGGTGTTGACGACAAACGGAGGGGGCGTGAGATAAAGGCGAGATCAGATGGAGATGAAAGAGGAGAAGAGGCGAGATCAGATGGATGAGTGAAGGGAGACGAGAGGGGTGAGATGAGGTCGGGTTTTCTAAAGTAAAGGCCCAGAATTGTGTTTTGGTGTTTTAGTTTAGGTTTTAATCTTTTAGAAAATCAGTTTGTTTTTTAAAAAAAAAAGTTAAAATTTATATATTAAATAAGTATAAGGTCTAAGGGTCGGGTCTGGGTCTAAAAGATCAAGACCCGGACCCGGGCCCTAAAAAAATTACTTGGACCCGGACTGGACCGGGACCCCAGGGTCTGAAAGTTGCTGGGACCTGCACTTAAATTAGGGTCGGGTCCAGCAGGGTCCGGGTCGGGTCCTGGACCCATGCCCATCCCTATATGGGGACAAATGGTAGTGACATCTGTTAAATTAGAATCAGATATAGTACTACGTAAATCTCATTTGACAACGCTTTTTAAGTACCTTGGGCTTTAAAGGACTTGACCATGGACAAAGGACTCAAATTGGATTTGGGCTAAACTTAAAGTCCACATGTTTATTATGGACAACTGGACATCACCATGAGTTAGATAAGTCTTTCTTTTCTTTTTGAATTCCCCAACAATCCATCTGAAATCCAGTCTATCTATAAACTCACTCCATTTGAAGATGGCAAATTGGACGGATGAGGTGGACAATGTCCCGTAATACTTCTATGTAAATGTAACAATTCGGGAAGTATATGGTGAGCTTAGCTAGGTATGTGGGTATGTTTGCAACAATTTGGGGTATTGCGGAGGCCGGGTGGGCATAAATTTGAGAATTTGATCGACCCTACAAACAATAATAAAAGTTTATTAGAAAGAAATTTAATACAAAATTAATTAATAAAAGTACTCCATTTAAACAATTCCTCAAAACACTAAGGCTAGGTTCTTTTATCGTTGAGAAATTACGAACTAAAAACGAAATCGTAGAAAGAATGCGAGCGAAGCGAAAATAATGTCCATAAAAAATGAGGCCTAACATAGTTAATAAGTAAGGATTAACCGATTAAGGCATATATTTCCAATTTCATGTTATATCTAGTGGCATAGGTAGATTTCATCATTTCATCATTGAAATTGATTGTGGGGGACGGGTAACACGGGTACCCAATCGAAAGACGGGATGTGCGGTGAATAATATGATGTTAATGTTGGTCAAGGAAGGTATGGTTGTTTGTGTTTGTGTTTGTGTTTGCTTTTGGTAGCAACTAGCAAATATGAAAATAAAAGATGAGTACGAGATATGGGAAACCATCAATCCATCCTTTGTTGGTTGCATAATAAGCTACACCCTTTCTTTTTGTTAGTTTTTGCATGTATACACATAATTTGATCATGTGTAGTTGTGTACTGTGCTTATGTGTTGCAAATGAGCGTGCCAAACATAGGATTAAGGAGTAGTATTGGTGAGTACGTACTAGTACTATCTTGAATATTTTTATAACACTGTTCAAAAAATTCTAAGTAGACCATTAAATTACAATGATTAATTTAGGCCAAGTTGATCTAGAAATGTCTCCTTAGTTCTTAAAAGATTGCCCCTTTTTGTCATTTTAATTTGTCTCTTAAAAATAGTCACATTTCGTATAAAAGGTTATATGGTCCTCATCATCTCTCTCTACTTTTTTTCAATCCCATATGCTAAAGGACAGGACTACGTACTTAACTATCCAATACACCTCTTAAAGAAGTGTTCACCAAAAAAACTCTTAAAAAAGTAAAAGAATACTACATCCGGTTCCGAAAGATCTTCCCTATTTGACATTTTTCACTATTCACAAGTTTCACTTTGACTGTTGTTTGTGAGTTATACGTAAGAAAAAATATAGTCATGTGGGATCTTGTTAGATTCATCTCAATATGTGTTTTATTAATATCCACTTTTTATAATTTTTTTCAAATACACAATTAGAGATATTAGTGTCTAAAGTTTTGCATTGACATGCGTGAAAAGTGAAAAGTGAAAAGTGAAAGAGGGAATATCTTTAGGAACCGGATGGAGTATAACATGGGACAATTTTTAAGAGACGAGGTCACGGGTTCTGCCTTTTTGGGCTATGTTGGCAGTTGGCAGTTGGCCCTTGGGTTTCTTGGGTAGGTTATCGGACTTATTGGTCAATTTTTATGCCACGTTGGTTAGCTCTCTAACACACAAATTTCAGGTACTAGGACTCTAGGAGTACGATTCTGCAAGTAATTAGGTTAACAAGTAGTAACCTCCTCTAATATGTTTTAAGCGTTGGTATACTGTATTATAATGTTGAAAGTATTAATTTCCTTGCAAAGATAACAAATACATTAGCTCCATGAACTTTTTCAAAATCATAGAAGCATTTGAATTTTGATATCCTAGAATACAAAAGGTTGGCGTAGGAATTGAGCATGAATTATCGAAGTAAAAACAAAGTATACAGAGCTTATAACAGGACTTGATTAATTGATCATTAACATGATAATACACAACCCATAAAGAAGGAAGAGGGAGTAAAATCTCCCCCCATCAATTTATCCATCTTTAACTTTTTTCCCTCCCAATTGATAACAAAAAAAATAAAAAAAAAGTTAAGCAGTAAGCTTCTCCTCCATGTGAGTCTCAATAGTAACATCACTAGCAGGGTAGGCAGCACATGTGAGAACCCATCCTCCCTCAAGCTGGTCGTCATCTAAAAAGCTTTGGTCTGACTGGTCAAGACTACCAGATTTAACTTTACCGGCGCATGAACTGCACGAGCCAGCCCTGCATGAGTAGGGCAAATCAATGCCTTGCTCTTCAGCAGCATCCAAGATGTACACATCATCGGGGCACTCATACTCTAGAGTGCCTGATGGTGTAATAAGGGTCACTTTGTAAGTTGCCATTGCCACCACCCTTCCTCCACGAGACCCGGCCTTGAGCCCGAACAAGGCCCGGCCCGTGTTGGTGGGGAGTGCAGCCATCATTGGTGGCTGAGGTTTTGGGACAAAGGTGGCTGCCATGCCCATCATTGTTGTTGTTGCTGCCATTACTACTATTTTTAGTAAGACTAGTAGTAGTGGTAGTTTTGGTGCTTGCTTTTTTATTAGTGGAAAGGTTGTTGTTGTGTGATTTTGTGTTGGGGGAAAATTGGTGGGAGGGTATAGGGGATGATATAGAGGATTTTTGTGGTGATACCTTATCTGCCACGTGGCGGGTTTATGTGGACTTTGTTATCTGCTTTGCTTATCTTGGGGAGGTTGTGGTCTTGTGGTTGTAGTTGTGGTGGGTATTTGGGGTGAGCAGCGTGTTTGCCACACGATGGTTATTGGCATCTAAGAACATCATCGACCATGACAAAAATTTGTTTGGTTATCCCTCCTTTTATTCATTAAATTAGAGACCTAGCTAATATCATGATATAAGTCTCTTCAATATGATGGATATGAATGAAATTGAAAAAAAAAAGTACAAACTGACAAATCATACAATTAGCTAGCTACCTTAATCTGGTTTAGTACCTTTTATCAATTTTAGTGAGTTGAACCTTACATATTTTTACAAACCGAAGTATATAAAAATTCTAGAGTAAGAAGAATTGTAGAAATAATTAACAAATTATGATTATTACAATAAGTGGAGTACTGTTTGACATCATGCTTTATTACAAGTTTACAACAGACTTACTAGTTGCTACATTGCTTTGTCTGTTGAAGTTGATAGAAAAATTAATACTCCATTTGTTTCAAACTACTTCGTAAGTAAGGATGGGCGTGGGTTCGGGACCCAATCGGACTATATGGACCCGATCCTAATTTTTGGGATCTAGGTTTAACTTTTCGGACCCTTAAGGTCCGGGTTTGGGTCCCAAGTGAACTACTTTAGGATCCGGGCCCCAGTCTTAATATTATAGGCACTGCACCCTACACTTGGACCCAAAGTTATTTAATATTATTTTTGCCTTTTGTGTTTTAGAGAAAAATCTTTGTATTTATCCTAAAATTTCACTTTTATCATTTCACCCCTAGACCCTAGTCTCAAACCCTAAAGCCTACACATCATAGACACTATCAAAAGTCAAAAAATATAAATGGCATTGAAAATTTGTCAAAAATAAAGAAAATAGGTAGGCTGAATCAGATCGCACTTGGACCCCGCAAACCCTAAGGGGTTTGGGTCCGGTCCCGACTTTTCTAGGCCCTTGGGATTCGGGTCCGGGTCTAACAACAATTTTAGGGTCTAGGGTCCGGTGGGATCCGACCCAAATACTACCCATGTCCATCCCTAATCATAAGGCATGCTAACCACTTTTAGGCATAATAATAACTTAGTTAATGTTAGTTATATTTACATTGGTAGCAATAGCAAGAATTGACATTAACAATTCTATCGATAATACAAACCCACGTCCCACCCTATAATCTTACTTTAGTAGTATAAAATAACTTAGTTAATGTTACTTTAGTATTGTAAAACCAACTGATTTAAGCAAAATGCCTTATAATTAGAAACAGAGTGACTACGTTCACTTCGCTTAGGCTTGGTTTATGGACCTCAAAAGGGTCTTGGGTTGCACACTTGTGTACACTTGAACTTGTGTGTTGTGCTAATGGCCTTACTGCCTTTTTCAACTTATTTTCGATTCATTTCGGTTCAGTTAAGTGCGATTCGGCTTTATTTAAGTTTAATGCAGTTCAATTCGGTTTCTATCCCGTTCGGTTTCGTTCCGTTCCGTCCGTTCGGGTTCGGCTTCAAATTCTCTCCGTTCAAAAGGAGTACCCTTTAAACTCTTAATACGCTTAGTCTTCCGGAAGAACAGAGGAAGTGCCAAAATGTCGAAAACCTTCTCAACACTTGATCTCCAACAACTCACTCAGTAAGTTCCAACTAGTGTTTCTTCTTCTTCCTTACGCCTGTAAATTCATAGTTTTAATGATATTTCTTTGCAATTATCATTCAATTTAACAGGTTATCTCAACCAATTCGAGAATTACTTTCAACAACACCTTACAATCCCTCAGAATCTCACGATGTTTGCATCAAATCTTTCCTCGAATCACTTCTTCCTCTCAAAACCCTCGATAGCAGCAATATTCGCTCGCAAATTAGGGATTTCTCTCTCTGTTGCGCATTACTCTCCTCTTCAAACCCTAAAACTTCATCTCACATTAGCTGGATTTCTAATAAACTCTCAATCGCTGCGAATTCGGCTTTTCGAGCACTTTCGGAAGCAATTTATGGCGATTCTGATGAGTTTTTGAGTTCGGAGAAGAAATTGGTGATTGAATTGATGCCAGATGTGCTCCCTTTGATTAAGAATATCATCAAGGAGAGCTCCATTAATGGTGACGGTGATGAAATATCTGCTGCGTCTGCTAGGACTCCTCTTGCGTACGCCATTGTTGCTGCTTATCAGCTTAGATGGTTTGTCTCACAGGTTTCTTGTTTTAGAAATCTATTTGATGAAATTTATATTATATGATTAGTAATTTGAGGTTTGAATAGAAAGATGATTGTGGTGTTGGTGGTTTCAGGTTGAGCATCCGCATTTGGGCGAAATGTGTGCTTTGATTATTCCGTGTGCGCTTACAGCTCTTGATCATTGGTCTTCTGAAGTTAAAGTATGCTTTTTATATTGGTTGTTTTGTTATTTGGTTGGCATGTGTTGGTATGATATTATTTGTTTTAGTTGTAAGGTGAAATTACATTTTTTGTGGCGTTTTCTGTGCTTAAATTTCCTTTGATTGATGTAATATGAGCATTTAGTTGTCATATGCAAATAGGTGCACTAGAAAACCTTTTCTGTACATCTGGGGTAATACTTTGTAAATGTTTTGGAACTCTCCTGAAACTAATATAGGGTCTTGTATGTTTGCATGAGCTAGTGGGAACATTCTCGTAGCGCCAAAAATTTCCGGAGGAAGAAAATTGTTTTTGTTTAATATGTATGTTGAATAGGAACATCTCTCTTGCTTTTACAAGACTTTGAAGAACACAATTGGATAAAAAATGGGGTGAAATGGAGGGGGTATCTTGCTCATGCAAGGAAAAACATTCATACAGGATTATCGCTTTGCATTATTTGTGCTTAACATTGTCAACTATTGTGATTTCTGTTATGAGCTTTCTGTTTGTAGGGCACAATGTAGTCCTCGCAAGTTGTTTCTGTTCAATTGTTGCTTAGCATGTAGCGTGCTTCTATCCTTTTTATATGATCTTTGCTTATTTGAGATGTTTCTCGTTTTCTAATGTTAACTTGATTTGTTTTTGTTGAATATAGGGGCAGGGTATGTTGAGCTTCATACATATAGCTAAAAATGTTAATGCCGCTGAGCTTGATGGATATGGAGATGTGATTCTTGATGCATGTTGTCACAATATTGTTTCCAGTGATGAAAATTGGCATCAGGGTGTTGAGATGTCTGTACTTCTTGTGACTTGTTTACAGAGAAATAACCCTCGTAGCCCCTGGTATGTATTCCTTTAGTCTGGAACTGTGATATTATATGCTGTTTAGATAGAGAGTTACGCAGAATAATGTTATGAAGCATGGAAAAACATGTGATCAGCGGACCTGGATCCACATAATATTTGATACCACTGATTGTTGTTCTGTCTGTGGGATTATCTTTTTGGACTTGATGTTCATTTGGATGAAAATCATGTAGTTTTCTGCTCAGTTTAATGAAAAAGACATTGTTTTTCTTTTGCGTTGGTTTCTCATTTTTAACTTTGATGATGCTTTCATGCTGAAATTGGCCTTGCTCGAAGATATGTAACACAACGTCTGCCTTGCATATTAATTTCAATTAGTTGCTCACTTTCTCATACAGAGTACTTTTATATGCTTGAGAGTCCAAATAAGCTGGTCTCTTTGTACTGACTATGAGAGAAGTAATCAAATATACCTTTGGATATAGTATGTAATATGTAGCTATTTCTATGAGGACATGTACAGTACTACCAAGAGCTGGATTTTTTTTTCCTAAGAAAAAAGGGACTGTTAATTTAACAGCATTGCCTCTTTTCTTAGTAATGGACTTACGGTCATTTGTACAGGTTTGAGAAGCTTTTAAACGAGATGCTAGGTCATTTGGAGCGCCATCCTAGGAATAAGGAGCACCGTATTGCATGGCTGAATCTCATTGAACCATTCTTTTTGCTGTGTCGGGCTTTTTCTGCTAGCTCACTTCAGACGTTTGTTTCCCCTATTCTTCCAATGGATGCATGCAGATGACGATGAAACTGTTTTGTTGGTATGGAACTTAGGACATAAGCTCTGATTTACTGCACTTTAGTTTAAACATCAATTTTTCTCTGTTAGCCCATTATGCATAACTAAGTAGCCCTGACCTGACAGTTTATTAGCTATGGTGAATTAGGGTGTTATTCTGTTTTCCAGCTGATATCTTATCTATTATTTTTCTAGCAGTAAAATTAGTGATGATGTGTAATTTGCACTTTTTGTTTTGACCTTTTGTGCCTATCACTTGGAAGTTAGTTTAGATGTCTCCATGTGGGGGAAAGTGTTTCTGTGACGAAAGTACTCATTTTCTTCATTTCTCATCTACTTTGCTCCCACAATCTGCTATTAGATTGCTTAACAATGTTCATGATCACATGATGACAAATGAAAGTTTGAAATGATCTTGTAATTGATATAGGTTCTTTCAAGGATCCGTGCAGTTGTAAAGTTGACATGGATAAGGAGCAGTCCTTACACTGTAAGGTGAGCTTTGATGATTGTCCTACATGATATATGTGTGCATGCATGTTTAACCTGTGTATATATTATGTCATATATAGGTGTAAATTATTCATCTGTCCGTTATTGGCCATGAAATCATGGTGAATTGAAGACTACTTGGCTCCTCATTGTCCTAGTGTGTGATTGGGAATCATCTGGTTTTGATTTCTTCAATCTTTTTAGCAATTTGTATGCTCTGAATTGCAGGTTAGTGGATGAACTGGCCAATTTATTCAAGGAGGCTGCTACGAAAAGCGCTCGAGAGGAGATAAGATTATGTATATGTCAGATATTAATCCTGCTTCAGCAGTAAGGACTGATTCTAGGTTATTTGTTTTCCTTGCCTATTGTTTTGTCTAGGAGGTGATTAATCCTTGTTTTTTCTGCTGTAACTTTTAGATGCAAAGGGCAACAATTTGAAGTGACTTGGGAAAAGCACAAGGATGATCCAAACTTGACGAGTCTTGTTCAGTCCATTGGTGGAAATGCCACATCAGTAAGGATTCTAGCTACTTCACTTTGTCTATTTCTTATCCAAAATATACTGCTTTCTGTCAAAGAAATTTGTATACTTAGATGAATTTGCTTTGCTGGTCTGGAACAATGTCTTTATGCATATTGTCTCAATGAAAACATTGTCATGAAGTAATGGAGAGCTGGGAAGTTGAAGTCGAGAAGAGAAAATTGCTATTAGTACGAGAGTGTTCTTATATTTTATATTCGCTGTGATTTCAAGATTATTTAAATGAAATTTCAGGGGAAAAGGTGCAGTTTTCTAGTTTAGTCTAGGTAAACTGTTTATTTTCTGCTGCAACTTTTAGATGCAAAGGGCTACAAGTTCAAGGTTTTCTAGGTAAACTGTTGATGATAAGTGTGAACATTGTCTTTTACAAGGAGCAGCTAAACCTGATAGTGATCCATCTCCTTTAACAAACTGGTAAATGAGGCCCCATTACAGTTGTGAATGAGCAGATGATAAAAGGGGTTAGGTTATCGAAAGTGTTCTGATGAGAAGGGGCCTTCTGCTTTGCAGAAAGCTTGTGTTTTTGCTGTAAGTCTTTACT
This sequence comes from Beta corolliflora, assembly GCA_947648045.1. Classification (NCBI taxonomy): domain Eukaryota; kingdom Viridiplantae; phylum Streptophyta; class Magnoliopsida; order Caryophyllales; family Amaranthaceae; genus Beta; species Beta corolliflora. The sequence goes on from CANSZD010001527.1 coordinate 167,800, forward strand.
TGTCATCAAGCCTCATCTCTAACCAATATGTTTTTCTGCTCTTTTTGGTGCATTTTTGGCTTCCAATGGATCTGATACCGAAGCTACTCTGGTGCAATGCAGGTCGTCCAATGAATATGAAAGTTCCTTTGCACTCAGGGGCATGAAGCATTTTTAAGAAAACATCGAACACAAAGGCTCTTCCACAGCCCTTAAGGCTTGGTATATGGATCCCTGGAGAAGTTGGCACATAAGTCAGATAGGCTTTGCAATATAAAGAGGCTGATTAGATCGGCGGACTGCGTTCAGGATATGCTATGTCTCGTACTCTAGTACCATCTACATGCTCTAGTTGAGTAGTTGGTTAGCAAAATTCCGGGAGGGTTATCTCCCTTTTATTTTCTTTGACATCTAAGCCTCTAAGGGACATAGATATCTTCAGTTAGTGCTGGCTTTAGTTGTGCACTTGTGCTGGTGTTTAGCTGCTTAGCCTCCAAACTTTTTGCTTTGTTAGATTTTTGTGGATATGAAGTACTCATTGTATAAACAATGACATTTCTCATTTTCTCTTGAACCTTTTATCTTTCGAAATTTGAGTAATGTGGAAAAAGAAACCTATTGAAATTATTTCTTAAATGTGGAAAAAGTTCAAATTATGTGTTACCAATTCTTTTTCAGTTAATCTCCTTCATCTAACGTGAAGAACCAAGCTCGATTCTAACCCAACTTGAATTTGAAATTGAGTTTGGACTTGTTTCATATTATCAAGAGTGTGATATGACATTAAATTTAATAGGTATAATCCTACCAGGTATTTTTATCACACTACTAGAAAGTAAAATATTCATAAAAAAATATAAATGTTGGAGAATTCAAATTAGTATAAGTTGTCCATTACTACATTTAATAGGTCATTTTATGACTTATCTTATTTTCAAATAAAAAATGTTATATAATACTTCCTCCTTTTTTTTAATTGCAACATTTTCCTTATTTAGAACTTTCACATTAATTGTAAACAAGGAACTCGCTCTCCCTTAAGATCCCGTGACTTTAAGCTTATATACTAAAAGCTTAACCACTAAACCAAATGATATTCGGTATTACCATTTCAAAACAAAATATTAATCAATAAAAAATATAATTACCCTAGGGCGTAAGGGCGCCTTAAAACTAGTAATGTCTTCCCTCCAGGTCGTTATTAGTTTACCCGTATTCCTTTTGGGATATCCCTTATTAGTTTACCCATTTCTTTTGTTTTTATTTTTAGAATGGGACCACTAACTTTCCATCACACATACATTCAACTTTAATATAAAATAATAGTTTCTCTTTCTTTCTACATGCCCCACAATATTATTTCTCATAAATCTCTGCAAGAAAAGCGGGTAAACTAAACTAATAAAGACCGGAGGGAAATTAAAGGACGATGTTACAATAATAATACTTCAGGGAAGAAGTATCTTTTCAAGGTTTACTTCACATTTACCATTGTTATTCTCATGGATTTTTTTTTCCCATAATCTGATAGTAAACCATACACGGTAACACGGATGATGCACCCTTTTCCTTCCACAACAAACTTTACCGCCAAAACTCAAAACCCAAAACAACTAAATCTACCTTCATTCCTTCTTCTTCTTCTCTCTCTCTCCTCACTCTGTAACAAACTCTTTTTTTTCTCTCTCTGCAACTCACATAAACCCAGAAATTCTCTCTCTAACAAGTAACAAGTAACAAGTAACAACAATGGCTTCTTTCTCTCTCCTCCTCTTCATCCTCCTCACCTTCATCTCCATCTCTCTTCAAACCCCAAACATCGGCATAACAATCAACCACATTCCTCCATCCACAACCCCTGAACAAATCGCCGCCATTATCAACCGCCATAACATCACCTCCGTTCGACTCACAAACCCAAACCCAAATCTAATCCGAGCTTTCTCATACTCTTCAGTCTCTCTCCTCCTCTCAATCCCCAATTCCTTCATCTCTTCCCTCGCCTCGAATCGCTCTAACGCCGTCATTTGGGTCTACACCAACGTTATTCCCTTCTACCCTCGCGCAAATATCACAACCATTTCTGTGGGTACCGACATTCTGACATTTCCTTCTGATCTTTCCGACGCTCTTCTTCCCGCCATTAGAAATATTCATTTAGTACTTCATCAAGTTGGTATTCGTAAAATCTCTGTTTCATCAACTTTCTCTCTCATCCCTCTTATAACCTCTGCTTTCCCACCTTCTACTGCTGAGTTTTCTGAACCTGCAATTGATGTTGTTATTAGACCCTTGCTTGATTTCTTGGAAGAGTCGAATTCGTCTTTCTTGGTTAATCTTTACCCTTGTGATTTATTTGGGTTGAACCGTGAGATTGTGCTTGGGTTTGCTCTGTTTCAAGAGGGTCCTTTTCTTTTTATGGATGATTATACTACCGGGGTTCGATACCGGAATCTTTTTGATACTATGGTTGATGCGGTGGTTTCCGCCATGGCGGTTGCTGGTCATGAGAATATTCCTATCATTGTTACGGAAGCCGGGTGGCCGAGCTCACCTGGGAGTGATCTTAGGGAGGAGAGTTATGCTAATCAGGTTTTTGCTCAAATGTATTTGAAAGGGTTGGTTGATCACTTGAAATTTGGGGGTGGTGCTACACCTTTGAAGAAAGATGGAGTTTCTGAGGTTTATATCTATGAGTTGTTTGATAGGGAGATAACTCATAATAGTTCTTCAATGATGCAATGGGGGATTTTGTACTCTAATCTTACTAGTAAGTACAAGCTTGATTTTAGTGGATATTCTAGAGTTTCTGGGTGTAGAGGTTTCTTGCTCATTCTTGCGTTTTCTTTGATGATTTCTACTTTACTGTAAGAAAAACTTATGATTTCATAAAAATCTGACTTTTAGTTGGATTTAGATTGGATTTTGATCATGTTTTGTGTTCTGTTTTTGTTGGTTAGATGTTAGGGAAAGATGTAAAGTTGTTTAGGAGGATTACTATAGTGTACTGTATGTTGAGGAGCAATTATTGTTGCTGTGATTTTGATTGTTTGGGGGTAAGCAAGCAATTGTGGATTCGCCTGAATCGCGATACATTTTTACACTGATTACTGTAATGATTTTGATACAGTGAAATGAATAACTGCAGTATAATGTTGTTGAATGTAGTGTTTTCTGTTAGTGGGTAAATTTTGTTATATTTGCAAGCATTTGAATGATAAATCTAGAGTTTCTTGCATATATGTCACCTATTTGAGTAATTGATTGATTTCATCTGATGTTAGTTTGATTTGAGTTTTATGATAGTACTATAATTAGGGATTAATTGAAGTACATATTATATTGTTGCTAGTATAAACAAGGTACTTTGTGATGATATTATGTTGTTGTTGTACCCTTGTTAAAATCAAAGGCAAGCCATGCACTTTCCTGAATTCTACTATACAACCTCAGCATAAGCATAAGCATAAGCATAAGCCTTGAATCCATTGCCTCTTCCATACTATCTCCACACGCAGCTCCTCAATACCTCAGGTGGTCGTCGATTGATGAGTGACGAAGGGATGACACGAGTGACCAAATTCGCCGCCTCTTTCTTCCAAGTGGTAGTGACAAGCTATGTTACTCAGACACGAATTGAGTGTCTACTCGGATACGGGTGTCCAAGTGTCCGACTAAGTTAAGGTTCACTAGAAAATAATACCCCTCAAAGGAGGGACTGGGACTGCCCAGGAATAAACTTTAGGTGGGTTTATTATCTTCAGACCACCAAAAGGTGGGATTTTCAAATTGATTGTTTACCTGACATCTAATTTGAGATGGAGGGAATAAATTTTACATATTGCATGAACATGTTGCACTGACTGCCTTTATATATGTTTACCAGACGCCTGGTTTGTCTAGAGAAAACGTTGCTGCATGCTCACAAACAGACATGAATTATTAAACTTCAATTGCCTGATTTTCTACTGATCATCAATAACTTTCACAACAGTCAATTAATATCACAAACTGACATGAATTAGTTAAACTTAAATGGCCTGATCCTACTGATTATCAATTTATATCACAAAAATCAATTAATATCACAAACACACATGAATTTCTACAACTTTAATCGCCTGATTTCTACGACCTCTGCAAGAATGCAGTAAATCAAACACACAACAATACTGAATTTGTGAAACATTAACAGCCTTACTTGTAGTTAATAGACATTATCCGAAATCCTAATTTTGCAATAATAAACGAACACAATTCACACACTTTCAGCTAAATTTATAAGTTAAAGAGGTTGCATTATGCACATGACATTAAACGGACGTTTCACAAGACATTCAGGATTTGTTGGTTCAGCAAATCTGGCGGATTGCGCGGGAAAGCCTCCAGGGATACAAATAACAAAATGTTTCAGAAACATAAGATTATCAATTAATATCATTGTTTTGCATTACAAAATAATCACAATATAAATTCACACCTATTTATTTAGGTGTATAATAGTTTAACTAACCTAAATAATAAGAGCACATGGAATAATAACTAACGGCCAACGGGTATAAATAAGAAATTAATCTTAACATCCTAAAATTACCAGTAAGCAACTTCTCATCAAGCTCAGCACCCAACTTCTCAGCTTCTCAGCTTTTCGATTTATTGCATAATCTTAATGCAAACACTTGTGCTCTTATCATGATTTAAGACTAAAGGTAATAATCCAGCACTAATTCAACTCAATAACGCAACCAAACTCCTGCTCAACTCTAGTAAGTTATCAGCCAAAATCCGCCAATCATGATTAGAGCAGAGCAGATCACAGCACCTGAATTGAACAGTTGGCAGAGGCCCTTGGTAACATCTTCAAAGTGCTCTCAGCTGACTTCTTGTCTACCTTTGAAATTGATTTTGGAAAACAGACCGAGTCTCGCCATATGACTAATAATTCCTCTAGAACCAATGCATGTCGCAACATAAACTCGATCAAATCTACTTCCTGTCTTAGTCCACAGAAAATCTTTATCTCAATTCTTTTGAGATGAGACTTGCAACATGAAGATATTGCTTGAGCAGTTCTGCAAAACTCTTGATTCAGCTCCAATCGATTCCTTTCATCATCTTCACAATCTTCAATAATGATAAAGCTTCCGAGGCCCTACAAAGTAGACACCAATCAATAACATAGTTTATATTTCAGACTTACAATATCTCCTAATATCATTTCATGCACGTAAAATACAAGTATATCAAATAGAAGAAACCACACACAAACCATTGGAAAAACAAGTGTTTCTAAGACAGGTGAGCTATTAAGAAACGCCAACAGCGACCGATCCAAAACGCTATCAGCAGCAATAGCAAGGCTTAGATTTTTCAAATTAGGAAACAGGGGCAGTTGATCCTTCACCTCAACAAAGTCTAGATCCTTCAATCAAAACGTTAAAAGCCAGTCAGTCAATTTGTCAGTTCATGCAATACAGATAAACATTAGTTTAAAAAAAAAACAAGAAAAACGGTAATTGATCAATCGATCAATCAAAGCCTTAATCCCAATGATGGGGTCGGCTACATGAACCAAAATGTTACTCCGTGCAATCAACAACAGAGATCCTCCTCCTCCATTCTCTCGCTATAAAAACGGTAATTGAGTAAGAATTAAAATTAGAGTTTGAGACAAACCTCCATGCATGAGCCCCTCAGATATAAATGCTGGACATTAGACAAAGGTCGGAGCAGGTTAAGCATTTGCTGGAAACTAATGTCTGGCTGTTCATTTAATAAGCGATTCCCAATGTTGATGTCTGCCATAACAAGAGATTGCATGCTTGGAACAGAGTAGTGTAATGCTAAGTTTTCAGCATAACGCAGATGCTCCAAGTTAGGAGTTTGGATAAGAACAAAGTCAGGGTTACCGACTGTGTCAAGTCGCTCAATTATTAAAGCCAATCTCCGAAGAGAAGGTGAAGAGATAATAGTGGATTGGCCATCCTTCCACCAGCCCTCAGCGGTGAGGTCTTCAAGCAAAGGGCAGCTTGAAACTAGCCTCGACACTAAGCCATCATCAGGAATCAGAGACGCACTCAAGTGGAGTTTTTTCAAGTTTGGAAGATTGAAGGATGGCATGGTGGAAACTTGATCAAGACCTAGGTTGACATCAATCTTCAACACCTCCAATGTTTCACAAGTGAAAATTTCCGTGGGTAGCTGACAATCATCTGATTGCCTCAGATGAATGCGGAGGTCAAGCTCCCTTAGCCCATAACGGGCTATTGGAAAACAGATCCAAGCTTTAACTAGAGTGAAATTCAAGTCCGGGAAACAATCTTTTGGACATCGACCACTGTAGCAACCATGCAAGTAACTAGCAGAGAAATCACTTGCCAATCCAAGTCTAAACCTGGTGAGATATGGCGACTGGTGTACTCCAAGAACAGTATCCACAAATGCCACAAAATTGGGGAAACGTTGGATTGCATATGGATGTTTCAAACAATGAACTATAGGTGAATCATCCAAGTCAAGGGTAGTAATCCAAGGAAAAACAGGCCTCAATCGCCTCGACAAGGAGCAGATAGCAGCAACATCTTTGGTGGGAAGCAATGAAAGTATCCTAATTAACAATTCATCCGGTAAACTGCTAAGCATATCAACCGAAATTACCCTACCAATGCAATTGCGTGCATATGATGGAGCGGTAGTACATGAATTTTCATAAATTGATCCTAACATTGAATTGTTATAAACAAGGCCTGCAATCACATTACAATTAATCATCAATTAATTTCTCAGCTTCAGACTCAAAAATCACATGAAAATTTGAATGATCAACAAATTTGACTTAATTATTCAACTTCAGACCCGAAAATCACATTAATACAAATCAACAAAATTCAATTCAATTCAAGCAAACATATCGCCCATTATAATTGAATTATAATTTAAGAATTAAATAATAACCTGTTGAACTTAGAAAAACAAACCCTTAGAAATTAGATGATTAAAAATTAATAAATAAATATATAATCTTACCTTAGAAGCTGCTTCAATGGAGGAAACTAGGAAAGAAAGAGCAGAGGACGCTTAAATTACGGGGAGACACTGCCGGATCAATGTAGATAGGTTATTATGTGAATGTGATCAATCAAAGGGGAATTCCTGAGAGTGAGGATAGCTCGGTTGGTTAGAAGCTTTCCTCCAGGTTGAGATGATCCCCGGATCGATTCTCATCCCCCGCTTGGGCTCATTTTGCACCAAAAAAAAAAGGGAATTCCTAGTATAGCAACGTTGCATGCTAGATAAAACTAGATTTCAGTTTTTTTTGTCCTTTTTATGCGTTATCGATATTAGGGTAAGAATGGTAAATTGGAATTACATTTGCAATTTATCATTGCGTTTTTTTTTATGAGAGCTAGACGTATGATGGAGTTTGTATCATCTATACTTTTATATCTATACTAATATATTAAAAGGCGTTCTTAAACGAAGAACGATGTCACGTGGCGCCTTTGCTTAGAGTGTTTTATGTCATCTAATCCACATACACTATAAAAAAATAAAAAAAATGCATTGTGTATGATTCAATCCCATGATCACAAGCATATATATATACTAATGTCTTAACCGCTAAACCAAGTGATATTTGATGTCATTATTTCAAAGTAAAATATTAATAAATGAATGATAGAACTACTCGAAGTTTCATTTTTAAAGAGAGCTAGACGTATTTATTGCTTATCTTTTAATGAAGTTTGTATATTTTAACCCGTCAAAAAACAAAATTGAATATTTTAAAGAACTTGTTAAGCCAATAAAAATTTTAAATTAAAAATAAAACAACTTGTACAACACGCACAAAATTGTTTAACCTAAGACAAATTTGAATCTAAGGAACCTCGTGCAATCCATGGAGTCATCCAGGTAAATAACGAAAACCCTTTTATTATTTCTATCCTTTATGCTAATACGAAATTTAATGGTAGAATTGAGATGTGGAAGAATCTTGAGGATTTTGCAAAAAATGTTAGTTTGCCTTGGTTGGTTTTAGGTGATTTCAATGAAATCACCCATGCGCATGAGAAAGTAGGAGGCAATAAGCCAAATGAATACAAAATGAGACTTTACAGAGAGACTATGGATAATTGCCAGTTAAAAGATTTAGGTTTTATTGGGAGAAAATTTACATGGTTCAATAAGAGAAATACAAAGTCCATATTTGAAAGGTTGGATCGTTGTTGGGCTACTCCAAATTGGATGCTTGAATACCCTTCTACCGTGGCTAATAACCTTCCAAGACTCACCTCGACCACAATCCAATCCTACTAACCTTAAAGCCCAATGCCCAAGCCCACCAAAATCGCCACTTCAAATTCGAACCTTTTTGGTTAACTGAACTAGGGTTTGATCCGTGGATTAAAGGAAAATGGACAGAGACTATTAATCCCTTTATTCCGAAACTCTTGGGCCTTAGTAAGGACATCCAATCGTGGGTAGATATTAACTGTAACATTTTCAAAAATAAAAGGAAACTTATGGCCCGCCTTAGTGGTGCCCGTAATGCCCTCCAAGATGACCCTCAAACCCATTTCTTTTTGACCTTGAAGCCAAACTAAATAATGAACTAAATATCTTACTGGACCAAGAGGAAAGTTTCTGGCAGGTTAGAGCCCGCTCAAATTGGTTGCTAGAAGGGGACCGTAATACACATTTCTTTCATCTTTCCACTGTAATTAGAAGAAACTCTAATAGGATTAATATGCTCAAAGATGAAACGGGTAAACACACGACCAACCAATCTGACATTGAAAACATGTTCCTGGATTATTACAAAATGTTGTTCACCTCAAATAACCTCCCTGTAATCCAAGATATTATTTCACGACAAATTATAGACTGTGGTCAAACACCTACCATGGTTGAAACTAAAGAGGCTCTCTTCTCCATAGGTAGTACCTAGGCCCCAGGGGACGATGGTTATCATGCGATCTTTTTCCAACATTTTTGGGAAGATATAAAAATGGACTATTATGACTTAATTACGAAAATTTTCCACAAAAACAAAATTTCTAATAATTTGAATACGACCTTAATTTCCCTAATCCCTAAAATTGATAACCCTCTAAGAGTACAAAACTTCAGGCCAATTAGTTTAGTGAATACCACGTATAAGATAATAACAAAATTCTTGTTCAACGTATTAGGCCTTACCTTCAGGACATCATCTCCCCTAACCAAAGTAGCTTCATTCCGAGAAGGGGAACTGAGGTAAATGTCATAATTGCTACTGAGATCCTTCACTGCATGAATAAAAAAAAGGGTAGAAATGGATTGTTAGCCCTTAAGCTGGACCTAGAGAAAGCTTATGATAGATTGGAATGGTCTTTCATTGAACATTGTCTAAAAATGTATAATTTTAATGATTCCACTATTAGGATTATAATGAGCTGTGTTTCTTCTCATAATACCTCCATCCAAATAAATGGGCAGAGAACAGACTCCTTCATACCTTCTAGAGGAATCCGTCAGGGGGACCCTCTTTCCCCCTACCTCTTTATTCTTTACCTAGAATACCTATTGAGGAAAATCCAAGAAGCTTGCAACTGCAAAGCGTGGATTCCTTTTAAAATAAGAGGGGGCAGATCGAAATCTCTCACCTACTCTTCGTTGATGACATCCTTCTCTTCGGGGAAGCTAACCAAAAAAACTCTGGCTACTATGAAAATTATCCTTGATAATTTCTATTCCATCTTTGGTCAAAAAGCCAACAATTCTAAGAGCATGCTCTACTTCTCTCCTAACACCCTTATTGAGATGAAAGATGAATTTGAGCAAGATATGAATATAATGAGCACCCATGACCTTGGTATTTACCTTGGTTTCCCCCTATGCCATAGAAAACCCTCAAAAAACAAGCTTTCCTTCATCATTGATAAAATGTCGTCTAAACTAGCCTCATGGAAAGCTAAAGCCCTATCTAAAGCTGGGCGTGTAGTTCTTATAAATTCCACCGTTCAAGCTATTCCTAGATATTACATGCATCTTATTTACTTCCCTAAATATATCACCAACAAATTAGATGCTATATATGATAACTTCTTTTGGAATGGGAAGAACAATAAGAAAAAAATAACTTGGATTGCTTGGAAACACTTATGCAAAGCTAAGAATAATGGAGGCATAGGCTGCACCCTAAATGCGGACATTAATAAAACTAGCCTCGCTAGGTTATGTTGGAAACTTGACAACCATACCATGTGGGCTGCCCAAATCTTACATGAGAAATACGTTATTAATAAGTTACAACCAACTAGCTTCAAGAAAGGCTCTCACTTATGGAAAAATGTGGGTTATTGTTGGGAAACTTACAACAAAAGCTTAGCTTGGAAAATAGGTAACGATGAAAGTATTAATATTTGGTATAACAAATGGCTAAATGATGAGAGTCTACGTTCTTTGATTATTGGGCCTCTCACTAAAACTAAACTAATCTAACTGTGAGTGATATTAAAAACAAAGATATAGCACATTCCCTTTCTTTCTACATCCCTGACCAAATAATACAAAGAATAAGTGTAATAACCTTTACAAGCCAACAAGATGCAACCTACTCTACGTGGACTAATTTGAACAGGTTCAACTCTCGCTTAACAACCAAGGAAATAATAGGAGTTAATGAGTTAGACCGAGGGGGGTGGGAATGGATTTGGCAAGCACCTGGGCACCCTAAACAAAAGGTATTTCATCTGGCAGGTTTGGTGGGAAAGGATGCCAAATAATGTCAATCTGAATTTTAGAGTTAGAGACCACCCAATCAACTGTACTTTTTGCCCTTTAAATATTGAAGATATGAACCAGATACTATGAACATGTCCTCGGGCTCGTGAGGTTTGGGACTTGGTGAAAATTGACATTGAATCCCAAACTCCTTTTAAAACCTGGTTTAAGAAGAACGCCACCTCTACCATTATTCACCAAAACTCTACTGTGCCTTTTAGTGCCATTTTTGTATTTACATCTTGGCATATCTGGCTTAGAAGAAATTTTTGGATTTTTAAAAAAGAAAACACCCCATCAGATGTCCTAGTCAAATCTTCGAGTTGGGCCGCCACTGAATGATTTTTCACCCAGAACCAACCTAAAGTGGGAAAAGCACCTAACACTCCCCAAAACACTACCTGGATTCCACCACCTATAAACCACTTAAAAATTAAAACTGATGCGTCGTTTTTCATTACTTCCAAACAAGCCTATCTGAGTGTCGTCTGTCGTGATCATAATGCCACTTGGGTCGAGGGTTTTCAAGTATCCACCTTTACCCAATCTGTATTTGAAGCCGAAGTCAAAGCAATTCATTATGCTTTGCGCTGGATAAAGATGAACACCTGGTAAAATGTTATAGTCACTACTGATTGCCTACATACTACTATGGCCATACTACAAGGCCCAATTTTTAATATCAATGAATCAAATGAAATTGCGTTGTGCAGGGAGTTACTCCAAGATCAAAGAGGTATTAGCTTGCTGTTTGAAGGAAGAGGAACCAACAAGTTAGCTGATAGCATGGCGAAGAGTGCTAAGGGGAAAACTGATGGTTTTAATAACCTATGTATTTTGAGTACCCCTCCCCTGGATTGTATTAGCTCTTATTTGGATGATAAACCTACATTTTCAACTCATATTTCAAACCCAATAGGGCACACTAACACTAGTGACCCACAAAGAGATGTATTGAAGCTTACCTTTAATTAATGCTAGTTGTTCCTTCTTTCCAAAAAAAAATAAATTTGAATTATAACGGGACCGACCTTCCTTTTATATATATATATAGGGGCAGGATCACATGAGAATGCTCCTTATATGAGAAATGAGAATGAATCTCAACCACACGATTGGATTAGAGTTACAACACTTGTTCATTAGAGTTATACCTCCGAAAAAATTTCGAGCCCAAAAAAAAAAAAATTTTTTTCCAAATTTTTTTTCTAATTTTTGTTTTTTTTTTGGAGTTACATCACTTTTTCATTAGAGTTACATCACTTTTTCATTAGAGTTATAGCGTGTAAAATTCATTCTCATTTCTCATGTAAGTATGCGTTCTCTTATGAACTCACTTGAATTTGGTCTTTCATCCACGTCTTTCTCCACTTCAATAACTCAGAACAAAAAGTTCTTTCTCTACTTGAAGAACCCAGAAGAGAAACCAGAAGAAAAAGTTGTTTCTCTCTCCACTTCAAGAAGAAGTAATGGACGATCGTGTAACTATGTCTCCCGGAGCTATCCGCTCTTCCTTCTCCGTCGACTACGACATGCTCCACCGGCTGATGGTTTCCAATTTGTTTCAAAATCAGCGACAATTGTGCGATGATCATGGTTCGTTCGATATCCCGGGATTTGATCCACAACGTAATAAATATTACGCGATAAGATAGGTCTTTAGACCACGTCCACCCACAGAATGCAGACGGTGGTTCAGGGTGGGTTGGAAGATGTTCGTTAACGACCGCCGCCTCCGGGTAGGAGACACGGTCGAGGTTTTGTGGGACACAGGGAGGTTACCTTTTGCATTAGCCGACCGTTACAACTTCTTCCGGTTGTGGATGAGAAGACCGCGACAATGCTGTTGATGAACATCCGGCCAATTGAGGAGAAGAAGGTATTTTTTTTTATTTTCACTTCTTTGTTTCAATGTATCTTTTTAGAAGAGTAAAAAATGACTTATTTTCACTCATTAACTAGTTCTTTTCTTCATATAACCGATGAATTTTATTAGAGTAGGGACAGGCAAAAGGAAACAAGGAGGCCTACAAGTTTTCTCTATATCTTGTAGGAAAACCGACAAATTTTATTTAGGTCCCCTGTTTATATCTTCGCCTCCAGTCTCCTGTTCTCTGTCTGTTGTGGAAGCTTCTACATTTGAGTTTATATGATTTTGTTCCTGACAAGCATAGTGTCACGTACCGACTCTTCCCTAGTCACTATACGTGGCCTACTTGCTTCACAGTCCCATCGGAAGGCAAGTCAAGGCACCCGATTGCTTGCTTGGCTAGCTTGGCTAAGCTAAGTGTGCTACGAAATTGGCTAAGTATGGAAAAGATGGCTAAGAGTAAGCAAGAGAGAGTTTAAGAGAAAGCTCTTAGATTGCTTGTGAGAGAATACAAGTGTTGGTTTATCTCTACAAATGAGGAGGGGATGCCTATTTATAGGCCTCCATCCATCCTTCTCCTAATTCTAGAATATTCCGCACCTCCTCAATTGGAAGGTTCTACACATTGCTGCCCTAGAACAATCTAGACACTTTACAAGGTTTATGTACAACAAGGAATAATCTAGATACACTCTAGAAGTCCTTGCCTAGAAGCTTTCCTCCAAAGAGCATGCTAGGCCCTTCTAGAAGCTTCCATGCAATCCCGAAATATGGTCGTGCACCATCACTTGATTTCGGGCCTCAAATCCAAAATCTGGCTCGACCATTATCTTTATTAGCCCAAAATATGGCGGGCCCCCAAATTTGAGCCCATTTGAAGCTCGTTTGGCCCATCAGATGCCTTGTGTCGGGCTATCGCCCAGCGCCCAGCCCACGCTGCTTGCCTAGCGATGCTTTTGGGGCGTGGAATGTCATCCGTGACAATAGGCCAACTTTGAGCTGAATTGACATATATGGGTAGCAGAGTTTGTGGTTATGTCAGGTGACCATTCGGTTATTTGGTTGAGCATTATAACACAGTTGCATTTGTCCGTCTTGTATTGTTTTATTGATTAACACGTCTGCTGTGTGCATGCTAGGCTTTTGTATGACGTAGTAATTACTATGCTTTGTTAGCTGCGCAATCAAGGTCTCATAGCTTCCAAATCAACCTTATGTTTTAGATAATACTTTATCGTTGCAGGCGGCAAACCCTTACTGGAACTTAACAGGATTCTCAGGCCTGGAGGATTCTTCATCTGGTCTGTCACACCAGTCTATCGCAAGGATGCAAAGGATGTGACTGTATGGAACTATATGTAAATTTCCTAATTCGAAAGTTCATGGGAAGAAATGTTGAATATACCAGACCTGTGATATCTGTTGAATACTTTCATGCAGCCATGGTAGCTTTAACAAAGTCAATGTGCTAGGAGGTAGTAGGTAAGACCATGTCATCAACAGGAATTGGAATTGTGGTGTATCAGAAGCCTATCTCACCATCCTGATCCTGCTACAGGGAGTGTGAAAAGAACAGCATCCGAATGTGTGATTTGGGGAGAAATATGTCATGGTATTGCTTCTAGTGGGAATGTTTTGAATTTTTGATCCCAATCAGTAACTTTTCATCAATGTGATATGTTCTTTTTCATCAATAGGTACTCACCTCTCCAAAAATGGCTTCCCCATCTTCCACCTGAAGCCTCCAGTTGGCCTCCTCTTTGGCCGAACAGGCTCACCACAAAGCCTTTAAGCCTCCCTTCAGCTCTCCTTGTGGAACAAGTCTTTCATAATGACACCCGTGATTGGCATGCTTTGGTAGCAAATGTTTATATTGGTGGCCTTGGAATAAAATGGTCAAGCGTGCGTAACGTGATGGACATGACTGCTGGTCATGGAAGGTGAGAATCTTTTACCAAGTGACTATACCTCCCCTCTCCCCCTTTTGGTCGAATAATGTTTGTCAAATCTTACAACAGAATAGCATTGTCCTGGCCATCAGTTACTTTTTTTTTTTTTGCCTACTGTCAAGTGTCAAGTGTTGGATGCTTGGTTGTTATCCTTGAATGCTTACACCAACTGATGAACTTTGCAGTTCAGGCAGACAAGATCAAAATTGTTTTTACTTTCAAATAGAAGTAACATTGCTTTCTTGCAGATTTGCTGCAGCACTTATTAATATGCCACTGTGGGTGATGAATGTTGTCCGGTCCATGAGTTTGGATACACTTCCCATAATATTTGACCGAGGGTTGATTGGAGTTTATCATGATTGGTATGAATCTTTTAACACTTATCTGCGGACATATGATCTCCTGCACTCCACTTTCCTTTTCAGCAATCTTCCTAATAGGTAAAAATTGCAAATTGTTTGTTACCTTATTGTGTTCAAATGTTTCTAGAATTTTCTGTTCTTTGTGATTGAAGTTGCTTCCCTGCAATCAAGTGAATCAGCTCAATCGTATGTTCTTTTCCTCCCCTTTTTTTTTTATTATTCAGGTGCAACATCATTGGCGTGGCTACGAAAATTGACCGCATTGTCGGACCGTGTGGATGGATATTGTTCCAAGAAACTAATTAAGGAGATGATCAACAAGTATAGGAACAAACTCACAAAGCTTAAGGGTGCATTTCCTTCACCTAAATTTTCCTTAACTTATCTTAACTGAACGTAGTGGAACTTATTAAAGATTCCTCATTATCTATCTCTAAAAATTCCTCATTGTATTATTTTGCATTTATTCTATTTCACTCATCCTTGCAATGTGTTATACTCCTTAAATTCTTAGAGATAGATAAGAAATCCATTCATAATGGTGGAGTAATAATCTATCATAAGTCCTAACAAATCATCGCTTAATGGTTGTATTCACATTTCACCAGGGGTTTGCAAATACACTAGTCCGTAAAGCACGTAAGAGAATCACAATGCATATGAAACTAAGATATGAAACACTCGAGGACTCGGACAAGAAAGAAATAAGAAAGTATCATTATGGTATTACCGTGCTAGTCATGGATTACTCAGTTGAATCAAGAAATAATAGAGCAAGAGATGACTCCGGAGATTCTTGAACTTTTGGTACGTGCATTTGTTGTCTCATCCGGGGCCGTCCAAATTCAACATCTGTGGCAGACTACCTGAATAAAGCTAGCCAAGTTCTTACAAACTCTTTGGTGTTCAGTACATACATTCGTTTCTCTTTTTGGCAATTATGGTGGTACCTATAAGACCTGTATAAAATGATAGAATCTGTTACATAATCTAAAACAGAAAAACTTATGGAAGTTTGTTTAGTGCTAAGTCAAATGTAGTGTGTGCACAAACTATAACATAGGCCTTTATAGCTTTCCCCAGTTTCTATTGATTGTATGTTCTTGTCAGCTCCTGCAAAACTTAATAGCATGGCATGCAACATCCTAATATTTTCAAAGGATTGTTTCGAGTGTTATTGAATGGAAACAATAATTGTTTACTAATTGCAGTGGAATTAGAATTGATGGAGATGGATGTGATTGATTTAGCAAAATGGTCCTGACTAATTTCCTCATGTACAATGGAGAACCTTGTGGATTATTTCGTCTACTTCATCCTTGTATAGCCTGTAAAACGTTTCGAATTTAAATGATCTAGAAACAAGGGATTACCTTTACGGCAAGTGCCCAAACTTCTAAAGTTCTACTCCATCCGTTTCATTTTAATTGTTACACTTTGATATATTACACTATTCACAAATTTCACTTTGACCATCATTTGTGATTTATAAAGGTGGAGTTCTTTCTCAACTCCTTCCCTTGCCTAATTATTGGTCTAAAATTTGGAAATTAAAGTATCCTTTTAAGTGCAAGGTTTTCTTATGGAATGTAGTTCACACTATTCTCACGAATGCTAAAAATCCCTTCCTTTGAGCCAACTTGCTGCTGCTATGGTTTATATCATCAGAAAACTCCTCTTCATCTTTTTAGGGAATGTTTTCATGCTAGTATACTTTGGAAAAGAATCTTTGTCATTTTTCCTTTGTGTGCTAAATTTGATTTGACAAAATTTTGTAACTCGGATTGGGATTCTTGGCTCTTTTTTAATCTAAACCAATCTGAAAGTTGGCATGTAATCTTTGTTACTGGATTATGGCATATCTGGAGTGCTCGAAACAAATCAGTTTTCGAGGGTATTATGACTCGTTCTTCCACTAGTTTTAACCGTTTTTATGTAGATTATCTCTGTACTAATAATGTTTTTCGAGGGACTGCAATTGGGCGGGGCGGGTGCGGAGGATGGTCCCTCCATACCCGCACCTGCAAAAAAATTTCATCCCCATCCCCGCCCCACCACCCATTACGGGGGGAAATTCCAGACCTATCCTCGCCCCAACGGGTACGTATTTAAACTCATCCCTGCCCACTACCTGCATGGGTACCTGCACCCGCTTCGTATCCACTTCATCCCCGCGCCCACCTCCCGCATGGGTACCCGCTTTATACCCGTGTCGTACCCACATATTTATATTTTGCAAGATAAAATTATTAATAATATAAGTATATAAATAGGATTTTGATAATAATCATAGTATTATAGTAAACAAAATCTCAGCCTACTTAGCCAGACACATTGATCAATTTTGTAGTTAAAGTTGAACATGGTGATAACAAATGACAAATGTGATTTGAAAAACCCTAGTTTAGCTAGGTCACTTCTTCTCTGTAAAGTATGGTCAATCAAGTTGCGCCATATTTTATACTGAAAAGATCGTTCAAGCTCAATTGACATCAAATAAGTCTCATAATATTTAATTAATTTTACATATCGACTAGCATTGCAGCACAACCCTTAGTTGATTGATTGACTGAGCAATTCAAACAGCAAGACGAAATAGAAGTATTAAATGAGTTTGTCTTTGTAAAGAGATCGCCATAGTAAGTTCCCAATATTAAAAAGAGAATTTAGTCCAATAGTGACTTGATTAATTTCTTTCGGTGACTAGTTTAATTCATTTAGTGATTAGGTCTACTTTTATATTAAAATTAGACCATTTATTTTAATAATTTTTGTAAATAGTTATGACTTGTGATTCTTTGAAATAAAGATAAAGAGTTTTGTGTGATATTTTGAGCACTAATCCCTGGACCCCACCAAACAAGGTCGTCTTGTCTCCGCTAAAAGTAAACTTAGTTCCCCAGATCTTGCAATTTTCCCAAACAGAGAAACAGGCAGAGTGAGACAATTTGCACTCTCAATAAAGGTATAATCTTCGTTTCCGACTATTATTTTTTTAGGGTTTCGAATTTTGCATTCACTTCACTTTTTCTTTTTCCTGATTTTTTGTATGTAAAAACGTAGGTTTGAATCGAATTACTCCAAATTCAGTTGTTGATTGCTTGATTGAAACTATTATGGGGGAATTAACGTATGAAATCGGACAAAATGCGTATATAAAGCTAGTACTACACGCTTTAAAGCATAAATCGAGCTCCGTTAATGGAGTTTTGGTTGGTCGATTTGATGCCAGCAAAGAAGTTGTTCAAATTTCTGATGCTGTCCCTCTTTTTCATTCCAACATTGGTCTCCTACCTCCTCTTGAGATCGCCTTGATGCAAGTCTGTACTTTCTCTCTCCTCTCTTTTATGAATAATTGTTATCAATCTGTGAAATTGTGCATCTTTACTCAAAATTACTGTGATTTTTACCATCTTTAGATGATAGTGAGACTTTCTAAGTAAGTGTATGCAATAAAGGTTCTTGTTGAGATTGAAGTGGTACTTCAATGATTATAGCTATTTGCTTGATGAGGGTCGATTTTCGGTCATCAGTGGGCGAGTTTTGTAGGTTACCATAGATTCAGATTGGGGTGGAGAATAAAGACAAGAAGTTCAATAACATTTCTGATCCATACTAATAGTTCTGTAAGGGGAATGTGAATACTAGGGCAATGATTTTTGTAGTAAGTTCATAACTTTTGGGAAACTCACTGTGTATTTTTTACTAGTATGGTTAGATTATTCGAGAGAACTGTGGCTTTTGTCGGCAGCTCAAGTAGTAGTTGATGATTGGTTATTAGTCATTTAGTCTAGCATCCTACATTACCATGGAGTATAAGCAAACTCCTTTTCCCGTAGTTGTTTTCTATACTTGAATACTCTACATTTGCAAACAACATTGGGTCATACAAATTTGATACGCTGGACATGTGAGCGTGTGGGCAGACCTTTCAGTATGATGTTTTTTCATGAGTTTTGACTCTAAGTTTGATTAGTACAATTGTGGGGTTTTAGTTGGTGTATTCTTGAAGGAGCATTATGTTCAGGAATCGGGAGCTACTTTCATATACTTTATCATTATTGTCCGGCCATGGTGCCACCTGGCACTTGTTATGAACTGAAAATCTGGAAAATAGATTTTGAGAATGAACTGAGCAGACTTGAAGAAGGACGGAGGTGAAGATTTGATTGATAAACTATGAAATACGGAGATTAGTGATAGAATATTAAGCACTTGATAAGCTTGAATCTTTCCCAAAACTATCTAAGATGATGAATACATAAATATATATCTGATTTCTGATGCTTTTCCCTTCCGGCCTTCCGTAATTCCCTACATGTATAATACTGAGACTCCTTTCTTCATCTCTCTTTGCTCCTACTAACTCTCTAGTCTCTACCCTCTGTCACAAGCTCTCATAACTAAACTATATTGTGCTTCCTACTGTGCCCCTCCTTTGGGGAAGTTCAGTACAGCACTCAGCAGTCTATTACAAAGAGTGTAGTCAGTTTGATGAGGATTGCATCCTTTTAGTGCTTATTAATGACGGACATGCATCTTGTTAGCAAATATATTCGAAGTTTTCTGAGTTAAGTCTGGAGATAGTTAAAGACAATAACAGCCCGTTTGGTAAGAGGTCATAAATAGTGGGAATGGTAATGCATTAAAGTGTAAATTTGTACTACAAATCCAATGTCATTACCTATGGTAATGCTACTTCATCCCAAGATATCCATTTTCTTCCTAAAAACTCATTACTATCCATCACCACTTGGGAAGGTGGTATTGGATGGTAATGGAAATTTATAAAGGGAAACCCATGTTTTGTGATAAAGTTTCATTCCCATGGTCATTGACATGAGAACTTCTTTACACATTTACACTAAATTTCATTACCATTACCACTATTTATGACAACTAACTAAACGGGCCTCAAGTGCTACATCTTTTAGGGTAATATATATATCAAGTCCTGCAAAGCTAGATATTTCAATCTTTACCCTGCCAGTGTGCTTGTTGGCTACTCTGTGGGTGTTGTGGCTGGAAAGGAATGGAAATATTTTTAAAGTAGGAACCGCTTTCATACCTAATTGTCTCCTTTGGCCCTGTTTGATAACTTGCATCAGTGTCTTTTAGCAATTATCTCTCTGTGATTTTTAGTGATTGGTGAACTCTTCTTTCCTATAATCTCTAGATGATATTTAATTTTGTTTCCTTTGGTATAGAGCTGTTTCTTTTGATGAAGTTTTTCCTGCATAAAGGAAAATGTACATATACTGATCTGTTGTCTACGTTATTAGATAGAAGAGCATTATTCTAGTCAAGGTTTGAGCTTGGTGGGTTACTTCCATGCAAATGAAAGAGCTGATGATTCTGATCTCAATAATGTGGCTAAGAACATTGGAGATCATCTGTGCCGATATTTTCCCCAGGCGGGAGTTCTTTTGGTATGCATAGTTGCTAGATGTTGACTGGCTTTCATATCTTTTTTCCCTTATTGTTTAGGGTTTAATTTGTGCTTTATATTCTATCAATGCTTATGTATTTACTATTTGATTCCGTAGTTGGACAACAAAAAGCTGGAAGCTTTACCCAAAGTGAAAGATCGCAATCCCGTGATGCAGGTAGCTTTATGTTCCATCCTTTTATTTTATGAAACACTCGTAGCTCTTGTTTTTGTACTTTATTTTCCTTTAAAGCTGTAGGAGTTGTTATGTATGTTTGCAACTCTATGTACCAATTTCTTCCTTTGGCGCTAGTGAACCTCAACTTTGGCTGATAATTTGATGCTTGCCGCATGACGTTGCACAGTAAATTGAGGTGATGGTCCATTCTGTAAACACACATGCTTCCTGTCCTGCGTTTCACTTTGACAGTCCTACCTTGTGTTTTGGTCTGTTTCGAAATGATTGTCCTAATTAATAACATCTCTGTATTTGATTGTTACAACTTTTATTCAATTTTGAGTGTTTCTTTTTATTTTTCGCAAGTAGAAGGGACCCAACTGACTGGCTGAGGGGTAATATAGAGAAAGTGTCAAGTTGGACCCACGAAGATTGATCTTGAGACTTAAAGGTTGGAGATGGAGCGATGTCAATACGCCACATCCTCATTCTTGTTTTTAAGTGTTTGCTGAGATAGTAGACGTGAAAAGGACGGGGTATATGGGTATGACATTATGACCATGCTACTCAATAATCACATGCTGTAGAACTGCATAGAATTTCCAATTGGCACGTATCCCATCTAAATGAAGTAGTCATATGTCATCAAGTGCCTAGTTTGCTATAGTGCTATACGAGAGTTAAAGTTGTATATTAAAAGATAAAGACTTCACGAGTGATTCTTATGGCTTGAGTTGTGGGATTAGTTTTTGATGACCTTGAGGTTCTAGGTTAAGGTTGTTATATTAAAAGATAAAGATTTTACAAGTGATTTTTATGGCTTGAGTTGTGGGATTGGTTTTTGTTGACCTTGAGGTTCTAGTTTTAAGATGGGCTTGAGGGACTAGAACTTGCACAAACACTGACATTTGACCCTGATAAATATAGCTAAGTAAGTTCAAGCTTCAAAAAGTTGTATCTAAAGTGGTTATCTTGTCATATTCTTTGTTGCTTTGCTTGTTTATGTTGTAGGAGTGGTTCTTGCCTTCGTTTTGTTAATTTGTAATTGCAAAATTCAATTTGGACGGGGGAAATGGATTGGGATTTGGGACCAAACTCGAATAGGCCGGATCCGTTGATTCAGGTCTGGTCTCCAATCTTAGAAAATCAGTTTCCGGGCTTCCCGAGTCCGGGAAGAACTCGTGATTTTTTGGTCAGGACCAGTGGACTTTTTATTTATTAAAACAAGAAAATTGATACGCCACTGGGAAATTCTAAAGGTAGAGTTTGAGCACTACTTTGGGAAAAGCACAAACGCCACATACTGCAGTCCCTTCTACCTGGCCTGTTCCTTTTCTTTCTCCCTCGACCTCAATCCTTCAAGGTGCTCACCATGATTTATGGTCCCTCCAATCTCAGTCTCTCTCTTCTGTAGCCTCTTTGATTGGTTTTCGTCGCTGCCCTGCACAGTCTGCTTTCTGCTACTTCTCTTTGGTCAATCTGATGCTACTGCAAGTTGAAGACTTGCACCTCTTCGCTGATCCGCACATTGGAAATTCCACTTTATTACTTTATTTGCATTGGGGCATATTTGACTTGGAATCTTTGAACTATTTGATTTGGGATCTTTGATTTGCTGTTCTGAACATCTTCAAGTAAAAATAGTAATATTTTGTGTGAGTTTTTGAGGTAATTTTGTCTTATGTTATGAATTTGCCTTACATTTTTTAGTGAACTACTAAGGGTTCCTTATTCTTTATTTTTTTTTGAAGATTAAGGTTCCTGTAACTGGGTTTGTCATTAATTAATGTTTTGATTTTAAATTCGAAGACAACGAAATTGTTGGACCTCTTGTACTAGTTGGACATGTTTTAGCTTATATGAGAAATATGCAATCCATGTTATTATTTAAGACCTGCAGCTTTCTTACATAGTTTTGGGAATGGTTAATGTGTAATCTATAAAATGGGTCCAAATTGGGAATGGTTAATTTGTTGTGATGCTGAATCTGGTCCAAACCGGCTCCGTCATGGTTTGGACCCGTGCACACCGTTTGTAAATTGTAAGTCTGTAGTGACTGAATTTGAGCTTTCTTTGAAGTTTGATAATTCTCTCTTATAACATTGTACTTCCATTTGATCAGCTGTATTCAAGAGATGGTTCCAAATGGAAAGTAGAGGACAGTGGTCGGCTAGTAATGAAGGAGCCATCAGCAAACATAATATTATTGGACTATGTATCTACTCAGAAATGGGAGGACATTGTAGACTTTGACGATCACCTCGACAACATTAGCGAGTAAGTCAAAGTGTTATTTTACTCTTGCAATATGGTATAAATTGCGTAGAATGATAGTATGATCTTAACTTGAAATGAATTTCTTCTTATAGGGACTGGCTTAATGTTGAATTATTCAAGTGAGATTTATGAGCTAGACAGAATTCATCTGAAGCTTGATCTGGTTGATATATGAATATGCAACTTGGGAGTTGGGGCGAAGAAAAAATGAACTGTCAGATGAATTGATAGGTTCAGGTCTCATGAATTTCCTTTTTGATTTCCTCATTATTTTCAAAGTTTTGGTAATTCTAATTAATTAGCTTTCTTTACCCTTACCAAGAACTAATCAGGATTTTGAAGCATCCATGTTTGTGGGGGTGAAATTCTTAGGTCATATTGTATATGACTTGAAAATCTACTAATCTAGTACTGGAAGATTTATATAAAAAATATGTGGGTCTAGAATCATTTTGAATTGCTAGATTTTTATGGGCATATTTGATATGGCTACCTAAGAACCATCCATTTGCGAGCACTTTCATTCCTTCATTTTCATTACTTGTCTTTATCCTTTTTGTTGCTTTTTGATGCCAGGAATTTTTAGAAAAGTAGTTGAATTTTGAATACAACCCAGCAACCAAACTTCTGAAACCTCTTTCGTATGCTGTAACCATCCACCTCAACTTAATGGCACCACAGTCACCCTATGACATACCATCACCACCATGACTCCGCCATCATCAACTGTTATTATCCCTGAAAGTTGAAAATGCATCAATCCCGCCACCAGCCACCATCGCTTGTTGTAGACGCACTGTTCCCACCATTCACCATCACAAGTTGTAAACCCACCACCCACGGCCACCAGGCACTGGCCACCTCTATTAGCCATTCACAAGATCCACCACCAATTTACAATAACCTATAGTTGACGTGAGAGTCTGGGAGAGTGAGAGGTAGTGTGTGTAAGCGAGCAGAGCAGAGCATATTTGGACGTTGAGCCGAAAGATGAAACTCATCGTGATTATTGTAACACATGAAATTGGGCCATCAAATATTGTCTCTCGAGCGATAATTTGAACTCGTATTTGGAGTTCTAAACTTATCTATTTTTCAAAGGCATAATCACAGTAACAAATGAGTATGGGACTCATATGTTATGTGTTGAGATATTTAACTTGTCAAAAATATGGGGATGAGTCTAAGGGATAACTATTTCACTTTTCATAAACTAAAATTAAAACATTAAAAAAATGTCATATGGTATCTATACTCGTGATCAAATCTTAGAACACACATTCAATGGAATTGAATAAAACTCCTCTAGAAAAACTATGATCGTTGTAGATGAGATTTGACTAGTTCATGCCCTATTTTGACGATGGTTTTTATATAGCCTTTTTGAGGGGAATCATCAAGTTGTTAGTTTTGACATTGGTCTTGAAATGGTTTAACACATTGCAGAGAAATAATTGAAATTTGCTACATGATACTATACATTCCCATCACTAAATCAATTCGTAGAAAAATATGAAAAATGGCATCTCAACTCTCACAAAGATGGAGACAAAACCAATGTATATATATCTATATAACCCAAAACTTCATAATAGGAAAAACTCTATTGTAAAGAGAGATTAGTTGAACAAGATAAGGAAGAGAAATCTAGGTTAATAACGAAGTTGGCTCACCTACAACTTGTGGTGAGCAACAAATGGCTACTGTTGAGCCAGAGAAACATAGCTAATTTTGAGAGTTAGAGATGTTTTCAGTTTCATTGTAATAATCTTTTTTCTAGCTTCCTCTAACACCCTCCATCTTGTTAATTCAATTATTACCCAGTTTTTGGCAATTTGGCTACTTTTTGTTACAACGTTGGAGGATTAGAAAACTCGAGGCTCAGATATATCTTTTAAGCACGCAATCATACATTGTCCTTCGGCCCTATGTGAAGATACAATCGGGTTACACGATATATCTATTCAGGTTGTAGTCCTAAGTTAATTAACTAGAAGTTTGTGTTTCATGCTTGTCAAATGACTCAATAATAGATATCATTTTTTTTTTTTTTTTTTTGGTAAGGAGAAACACACTAGGACTGGCCTCTAGGATAGGACCAGCCTACAGCATCCTTTCGGATGAATAGATATTATTGTATTTGTCTCAAGAAATATAGAGGAAATGATATTCTTATCTTCTTTCATCACATAAACATCGTCTCTATCGATAGAAATGTTTGTGAAGATATGTCTTTTATTCCAAAAGAAGTGTTTTTTTTACTCAGAATATATTCTTTTCTAAATAAGACTTTTTACTAACTAACATTTTTTTTGGTGCATACTAATTAACATTATAGGTCAGTATAATATTATATTCACAAAATATGATCTGAGACATTAATTTGGGATTTAGTTTACAGGGTCAAAATTTGCAAAATCTGAATATGAATATTGACAGCTGATTGTTACAATCATACAAATATGTTATCGTGGCTTCACGTAATTATAGAAGGGACTCAATAATAAGTGGGGTAATACTAAGATAATCCGGCCCAATATGCTCTGCCAAAAAGAAAAAGAATATAATAATATTCCCTACTTGCTACTATCAATCATGTAGCTTGGTGCCAAGCACAAGTATGCATGCAATATAATGCCATTCACAACACAATTTTTTTACTTGTTCGATTATATCATTTGATGTGTTATTGATATGGACCATATGGTATGAAGTATATATACAATTGAATACTTTTTTATTCTATTTCTTGTTACCTGATCTCTAGAATATCATTTTAAAGACGAAATAGTCGTCTTTATGTAATTAGAAAATTCTCCCTGACAATGTCTTGGTGGCATTTGCCTCAGTCGTCAGACATTCCTCGTTTCTTCAGCCTGCAAATATCTTGGGCTCGGATTTTCTTTCATCAAAATCTTTGTGATTCTACATCAAATATGTTAGCTTCCTCAACAATTGGCATAGTTTAAAAGGGATTTATCTAATCCTCTTGTTCGGAATTTGTTGAGATAATAATCCACATGTGAATTGGGATACTTGTTTCACATTTAAAAAATTAGAAGAAGACTAACCTGCCTATAAAAATAGCACGCTACTTTTCAATTAGCTTCCAATTCGTTACTTAGGTAATAAGAATTTGATTTTTAGTGAGGTGGAGGGGTGAGACTTGAGAGGGTTGTTCATGGGTTAGATTTACTAAGTAGAAGTATATACTACTACTCCCCTGTGTTTCTTTAATTGCTACATTGTGTTTTGCACAAGATTTTAGGTGATATCACATTCAAACTTTTTGCATGATACTTTTTGACAAATTTAATGTATAATAAGGGGGGAAAGTGAAAAAAGAGTATTTTTTGGTGGAAAAAGCGAAAAACAAAAAATATTATTACTTTTTGGTGGGCCAAGTACTCCAAATAAGGAAAGTTTAAATAATGTAGCAATTAAACAGAAACAACCATTTAAGGAAAAATGTAGCAATTAACTAGAAAACGGAGGGAGTATAAGATAGCTAGCTGGATAAGATGCATCTTGAAGTCGTATGAGGCAATTTAGAAGCATATTTAGAAGGCTCATATGGTGGCTTTTTCATTTATTTAAGGATGGAACCGAAAAGATCAAAATAAGCCAAGGCAGTTTGAGGCAATGTACAAAGTTTCAATGACCCGTGAGTTATCTCTAGGCATGCATCTTAAGTCACTTGGAAAGGTTCGGGATTAAAAAAACATTGTCGAGCTCGAAAAAGTCCAAAAATACCCCTAAATTAGCCAAATTTAGAGGCTAGTATGCTTTCAGATATTTTTCTGGCCTGAATAACGAATCTCATGCGATACATCTTGGGGACAAAGGAAGCCTTTTGAAAGTATATGTATGCCTCACGGGCCTATGGTAACTTTTGAGGCTATTTCCTGATGAAACTCGAAAGATACAAACTAAGTTGTATAAGGCACTGTGAGGCTATATATTTAAAGGTAACTAACCACCCTAAAGTCACCCTAAGGCATCCAGTGTTCCTCCAAAAGGTGCATGATAAAAAATACTGTCGAGGTCAGAAAAGTAGGGAGATAGCCCCAAAATGGCCTATTTCAAAAGCTTTTGGACAAACCTCGGGCCCACGCAACAAACTTCAGAGGATGTGTCTTGGGGGTCGTAGGAGGCCATTTGAAAGCATATCATGCCTCATAACAACATAATGTAACTTTGGGAGCTAATTCTATGTGGAACTGAAAATATGCAAAAAACATAAGTCTATGAGGCGGTCTGAGGCCATGTAGAGGTCACAATCACCTGGGAGTCATCCTATAGCACCTGAGTCCCTCGGAAAAGTTCAAGATGAAAAATATTGCGGAAGGCCAAAAAGACTAGAAGTGATCCGAATAACCAAAATTTGAAGGCTTATATAATACACGGCTTTCGGACATTCACGGGGACCAGATGAAAAACCTCATGGGGTGCATCATGGGGCCATATGGGACCATTTTAAAGCATATATGCCTAAAAACAGGTATATGATGGCTTTTGGAGCTAATTCGGGAGTTGAACTGGAAAGATACAATATGATCTGTATAAGGCAGTTTGAGGCAATGTAGAGATATCTAACCACTCGAGAGTCATCCACAGTGTTCGAGACGCTCAGGAAAGTCCTAGATGAAAAATATTATCGGGACCTAAAAAGTTTGTATTTTGTTGGACCCATAAATTTTTGCATGTCGAACCTAGAAATATCTATATACGAATCGAAAAATTATTGTCAAACCTCATGTGATACATCTTGGGTTATAAGAGGCCATTTGAAAGTGTATCAACACCTAAGAACGGACAATGATGGCTTTCAGAGTCATTTTCGGTGTTAAACTAGAAAGATACAAAATAAGTCGTACAAGGCAATTTGAAGCAATATAGAGGGTCCCAACTACCCGAGAGTCATACCAAGGCATCTCGAGTCCCTCAAAAAAATATTGGAGAAAAAATATTGTCAGGCTCGAAAAAGTTCGAAAATGGCTCCAAATAGCAAAATTTGAAGGTTATTATACATGCTTTTAGACATTTCTACTGCCCGGGCCACGGGCCTCATGAGATGCTTGCTAGGGTCATAGGAAGTCATTTGAAAGCATATGCATGCCTAAGAATGAATATATTGTAGCTTTTGCAGTTATTACAAAATGGAACTGGAAAGATGCAATATCAGCCATATAAGTCAGTTTAAGGCAATGTAGACGGGATTCATGCAATTTATCTCGAGAGTCCTGGATAAACAAAAATGTAGGAGGGTTATTCATGGATTAGATTTGTATACATTGAAGATAGTGTTTTTTCTTTGCTAAAAAAGTTAACTTAGTATTTGTGGAGATGTTAGCAATCTTAAATTTTTGCTTTCACGAAGTGCAAATAAAGATTTCTATTAAATTGAAATATAAGATCAAACCTTGTTTACAAAATTATACTAAAATGATACTTATAATGTCCTATTAAGAAAATGATACTTATAATGAAAGGAACAAAAGGATGCAACAAAATATAAATATACCACAGTACATACATAAACACACCATTAGAGATTAATATCAGATTTAATGATTTATTGAGCCTAGATGTTCCAAACATTAATTTGAAACTAGTTATTGGGCTCGTGCTATATCCCGGGTAAGAAAAAATTTCATTTATTAATATTATACTTTAAAATGATAACACTAAATACAACTTAGTCTAATGGTTAAAACTTTAGTATATGAGCTTGAGGTCGATAAACCTATGCTATGCAATTTCTAATTTTTTTTATTATACATGGATTACATAAATTAAAACTCTCTAAAGAGAGCGTAGCTGGCATAGTTCCTTGTTTAGGAACGCCTTTTAATATATTTATATAGATGTATAGTGCATAATGTTTAGTCATCAATTTCATCTAAACTTCAATATTCTCTTGATGATTCCATGCATGTTTAATTACTTCAGTTCAACTATTAACTTTGATGATGTACAACTGTACAAGGTAGTGAATTTGTTTTAGGAAAATTTGCCAATAAAAACCTTTTAAGGGAGGGTTGGGGGCTGCTGGTGGGGATGGACTGCAGGTGGTGGGGGCTGGGCTACAGGTGAAGTGGGGGCTACAGAGGTGGGTGGGGGGCTGACGGTAGGTGTTGGTAGTGGTGGCTAGGTGGTGATTGTGGAGGAAGAAGGGAAATAGAGTGCTCAACGCCGAAAAGTCATGGTCACACAACAGGAAAATGAGATTAGGTTTCATCTTGCAAAAATAATTTACTTTTTGGTTTGTTTTCGCAAAGAATGCTTTATAAGATTTTTTTTTTGCAAAACTGAACCTTTAAAAGGTTTTTTTTGGCAAATTTCCTTTGTTTTAAGAAGAAGTCATTCACTGTATTCCAATGGAAAGCCGTTAATTTTGGTTAAAATCATGCCATTTGATTGATTTGAATCAAGTTGAAAGGTTGGGTTAAACCGTGAAAATATTGTTGCGGACATGATTCACTGGCACTTTAACTAACTAGGTCCTAGTTGATTATTGCAAGTGAAATGAATAGCTGATTCAATTCTTATTCATCATAGTTGTTCGGTTGTTGATGTTCAAATCAGATACTATGCTGATTCGTGAGTCGTGAGAGAGTTCTCAATTGTAATTGAAATCTTTCCCCGGGCTCTTTGCGCCAAAAAAGAGTACGGTCCTAGATTAACCAAGCTAAAAATATCATAAATGTCCTCATTTATATACTTCCTTCGATTCGGATTAAATGCAACAATTGTCTTTTCACTTATTCACACTTTTCACTTTGACTCAAGATTTGGGATTTATACATAATGAAAAACATAAGTAAAGTGAGATCTTGTTAAATTCGTCTCGTGAAATACTTTCATAAAATGTACTAATTTTTATAATTTTTACTTATATGTAATTATAGATATTTGTGGTCAAAATAATACATCGAGATGCGTAAAAGTGCATTTGTTGCATTTAATTCGGAACGGATGAAGTACTAAAGAACTATGACAGTATATACAAGATTTATGATTGCATATATTAGTGCTTTTATCTTTTAAAAAAAAGAGGATTACGACTTTGAAGACTTTATGTACAATTATGTTAACTGCATATATTCCCCATGTTATCAAGGTTATTAACTAGGCATTACTCCAAAATGTATAGCTAAATATGTTAATAAATCAAATATTATACCTTACCTAAATAGCTAACAATTGTTTAGGTTATTATACTTCTTCCGTTCTAAAAATAATTACATCATTCGAACATCATGCATGCCAATGTATTAAAATAAGCTACTAAATTTATATTCGAAAAAAAATATCATGGGATGAAACAACCTATTTTTACTATTCATGTTAAGCTTATAACTAAAAGTTGTTTCATATAAACTCGTTAATAGTTGAGACTAAGGGTCTTATCGACGGAAAGTCGATCACGAGCAATGGGTTGCTTCGACTCGTCTTCGCTAAGTTTCGAGTCAAGTTGGAGTTCTTCCTGACGGCTCGTTTAAAGTTTCGGCTTACTTGAATTCTCAGCATTTGATTCTCATATCTTCTTTTCTTTATAATTTTTTTGCTTTTATACTATATCAATTTATTTTTAATGGGTGCTAATGTATTCCTTTATTTCAAAGAGAAACTTATTGGGAACAATTGAGTTACGTGCAAGGTTATCGAGTTCAGCGAACCGAAGCCGAACTATCTCGAATCGAGATTTAGCGAAGTCGGATTAAGGCCTCGTGCTTTGCCAACTCGATTAGCCACTTAATTGAGACTACGTGTCAAATTTTCGAGCATCTTTAATTGATAGTGAAGTTTTTCTTCCCCATCATTAGCTAAACAAAAATTAACACTAAAAGCCGCGCACCAAGGCCTAACATCTAATTAAGATAGTGGTGGTGGACCCAGCAGTCAGTCAGAACCTTGCCAGGTTTTATTTATCTTCCCGTCTTTTTACCTTCTCTCTCTCTCTCTCTCTCTCTCTCTCTCCTTCTCTTTCTCTTTCTCTTCCTTCTGTTATCTCTCTTGTTTCACCCTTCATCATAATAATCTCCATAATCTATCTTTTCTGCAACTTCTTCATTTCCAACTTCTTCTCTTTCTGTCTCCTCCATTTCTTCTCTTCAGATCCCTTAATTCAAGGTCTGTTTTTTGTGTGCAAACACATTAAAGTTACAAACTTTTACTTTTTCCCATCATTTTTTTTAGTGAAAGATTCAATTTTGTGAGTTGACCCATGTTTTATTTTTGTTTTTCAGATCGGTAATTGCAGCTTCTTCTTTGTTGGAGGAGGAGAGAGAAAAGTGGGGAGAGTTGGTGGGGAGTTGAGACTGGGAAGAGGGAGTTCTTAGATCTGTTTAAGAGAAAAAGAGGGAGGAAGAAAGGTGAAACGATGTCGTTTACAGGAACTCAACAGAAATGCAAGGTTTGTGATAAGACTGTTTATCTGATGGATCAGCTTTCTGCTGATGGTGTTTCTTATCACAAGTCTTGCTTCAAATGCAACCACTGCAAAAGCAAGCTTCAGGTTTACTTTTTTTACTTTATATTATGATCAAATTTTTCCTCCTTTTTTTGTCATCCTGATTAATTAGTTTTATTAGATATTTATGATAATTAATTCTTAAACTTTCAATTTTCCAACTTTAAATTGAATTGGGCGTTCTGGGGTAGTTGCTATATGTTGCTTATGATAATATAATTTCTGGGTTTTTATGGGTTTGGGTAATTTGGTCTGATCTAAGATGTTATGTGGTAATTTGTAAGAACTTAAAGCTTTGGGTTATCTTGTGCATGTGGGTAGTTTGTATTTAGTACTAATAAATTCATATGATTTATGTTATGGGCATTTTTTGTGTGTAAATGTCAGCTGGGTAAGTTATTCTCAAGTGATTGTATTTGTGCTATAGACATGGGTTCCTGGACCCTTCTGTGTCTGTTGTCTTTCTGCCTCTTTTGCACCAAAAGAGAAGGGCATTTAGCTGCATTGTATGTTAGTGGCTTGATGCTGAGTGTAGTTTGAATATAAACTTGTTGGTTCTGCAAAATGATTGCTTTGTCTAGGTTGTGATATGCAACATTCTATTCGTTGACAATACTTAAAACATACTGGGAGAAATTAAATGGAGAAGTGGAGGACCACTGGACCCCTTTTGGACCTGTATATAAGAATAAGGATCCGTTGTCTAACTTAGACCTTTTACAAGTAGGAGTTAGAGAGATTTCATTTCCGAAACCTGGCCTTTCTCTTCGATTTGTACGCCTGTGAGGATTGTTCTCTCCCTTTATCCTACAAGCCTTTGTGTATATAAATGTGTGTGATATGTTGCTGAAGCCTTGGTGTAGATGACTGAGCTATTACTCTATCAGAAACTTGGGAAGAAAAGATTTTGGATTAATGTCACGTATGCACTGAGCGATTGGTCTTATTGTGATTCCGGTTTGTACTAGAAATTGTTGTGGTGGCCTATTATGTGGGCTAATGTAGCTGCTATCTTGCTTGCAGCTGCACAGTTTTTCTTCAATGGATGGTGCCCTGTACTGCAAGCCTCACTTTGAGCAGTTGTTCAAAGAAACAGGGAACTTCAACAAGAATTTTCAGTCCCGTACTAACCCCTTTCACATCTTTAATCCTAAGAATAAGATCTTTTTGCTTTCTGACCATCGAACAAAGCTATAAATTTTTTACCATTTAACTCAACTACACATTTTTCTTAACAGCTACGAGACTACTAGCTGAGAAGTCCCCTGACGTGAAGCCTGAGTTGGTAAAAATCTACTCCACTACCATGCTCCTTTGGTTACATCTCGGTGACCTATTGCTTCTTCTCTGACATTCAATTATGCAATTTTGTCTCAGACAAGATCGCCAAGCAAAGCCGCGCGCATGTTTTCTGGAACTCAAGAAAAATGTACAACTTGTTCCAAAACTGTTTATCCAATTGAGAAGGTACTGTGTTTGACTAATTATTACTAGTTTGTGCTGAACTTGGGTCCGCGATGGCTTTAAGTTTGTTTCCAGAATTTGGTAATACCCTCCCCCCCAAGAAAAAAGATACAGGAATCAAATCTAAGAAAAATTGAAAGAAAAGAAAAAGGAAGTAATCAATTCACATATACTTCTATGTCATCAGCCGGTTGATGGTGTTGATCTTGTGCAAATTTTATGTTCAATAAAAGCCTTGAAAAGCTTACAAACGATAGATGTCAGCCAATTGAAGTTAGTTGAGGTTATTCCTATTTTCCATGGACACTTCATAGCACTTACCTAAGTACCAATGTCAGATTTTTTCACGTCTGTGTCTGATTACCATTCCTTTTTACTGATATTCTTATTTGCAAAACACCCAACAGGTGACAGTGGAAAATCTATTCTATCACAAATTTTGTTTTAAGTGCTCCCATGGTGGCTGCTCTATTACCCCTTCAAACTATGCTGCCCTTGATGGAATCCTCTACTGTAAACATCATTTCTCACAGCTTTTCAGAGAGAAAGGAAGCTATGCTCATATTAAAAAGTCTGCTTCGATCAAGCGAGCATCTGCTCTGGTTCCTGAAGCCGTTGTAGCTGCAGTTCCAGCTCCAGAAACTTGAGTTCCTGATTCTTTTTTTCTCTTGAAGTATTTGGATAGTATTGCCTTCTTCCTGTGTGACTACTGTGATAACTGATAAGAAGTTAACTAAAGCTTCTTTGTTTTGTTGTATCTATCATTTATATTGACTGGTGTTTGCTTAAAGTGAGAGTTCTCTAATGTTTTGGAATGAATTCGCTCATAAAGTTCCCTATTAACTATTGTTAACATTTAGATTTTACATTAGAAAGTATCATGCTTCCAACTGCATCTTCTTTTCACTACACCTACATGTTCTTTTTGTTTGTTCAAATTAAAAGAACATAGAGACATCATGAAGAGAAGATGCATATGGCAAACAAAAGAAACAAAAAGGAAAATCATTATGCTAAAAAGAATATGCTTCAAATGGAGTATTAATTTATACCTATGCACTGAACTTAAAATTAATTTCGTGGATACCGTCCACGCACAATGACGCCTGTAGGAATTTTGGTTTTTTTAATAAAATCGCTTACTCCAAAGTAGCAGTTATATTGTGTCCTAAAGATAGTATAAGGCGCGCATATAGCGCTACTCGAGTAGCAGTTTGGCTAAGCGATGAGAGCCATCGAGCGAAAAGGAGGAACAACACGCCAAGCACTAGCGCAGAGCCCTTGTAGCACCTGCGCGCACGACCAAGGTGCTGGGCGCAAAGATGCTGCGTGGCGTCTTTGCGTTCCTCTTTTCGCTTCAATTGGTCATTTATGGCCTCGATATGTACGGAAACCACTACTTGCGAGTCAGCGGTTTCCCTCGTAAATCGCTACCAAATAGTAGCGACTTAACTTAAAGTTAACCGCTACTCTAAGTAACGGTTTGCTTTGCCGAAAATAAAATTTCTCGCGTCTTTGTCACAAGTTGGACGGTATCGCATGGAATTAATTTGTTCGGCAGCATGAGGAATTAATACTACTTGACCTTATTTAGGGAAAAAATTCAAATGAAATGAGAAGAATGCAAAAGCACATTGATAAAAAGGACAAAAAATATAAAGAGAACATGCAATTGGGAGTATGAAGCGATGCAACGGGGACCATGATACGTGTGTGAAACTTACACAGGGAGAGTCTACATGTATGCCTAAGTAAGATAATTTTAGGATTATAGTTTTAATCTCTTTAAAAAGAAGAATTACTGGATAGTCTCTGGTTCAACCTCTTACAATACTTGATAATTAATAACGAAATACTTCTAGTGGGAAACTGCAAAGGTTATTCAATAATTAACAAATTGTGAATGTGTTAGTAAAATTTTTATGGGTTGTACCAGAGACTTGAGATCGAAATACATTGACATTAGTGTCTTATATGACCATTTAGTATTTACACACCCAAAAACCCACCAACTAACTACGTCTAGGAATTAAGGAAAGTCCGTTGATCGAAGCAGATGAGCAATAATAGAATTTATTAAGGGTTATCCGCTTTTTGTTGCTTTTGGGCAATGAGAGATTTGTTAACCATCCAAAGCTAAATCATGCACACATTAGACTTTCCTTAACTTGTTGGACTTAATCTGAGCTTATCTTTTAGTAGACTTTGTTGAAACTTACATGAGCTTATAGGCTATAAACAAAACTTGTATTACTTGTGATTGATATTTTAGGTGAAGAGAACAAAGTTCCAAGCACTGGTAACAACATAAGGACATTCACGAATGAGTACTCTTAATATTGAGAACAGTCTACAAGCTACAACCAAACAGTGGTTCTATTGAATAAATAGAGGAAGTTCATCTAATCCGGTTCGTTTCTATCATCTCTGGAAGTTAATCTTGAAAAGAAATAAATTCATATTATCCACCGTCACATTACAACCAGTTCATCATATTTCATACAGAGTGAGATAATGCTCTCCAAGTACATTCCAAGTGATTAAATTCAGTGGCAAACGCCACGCAAAAAAATAAGCCAAAAGAACAAGCCAAGCCCAAATAAAAGATATGCCATAGTCAAGCTGAAAAGGTCACAAACATCACATATACACAAACAAGCTCTCATCTTAACAAAAGGACACTTCCTCTGCTTTCAGAGAGGCAGCTGGTGCTGTAACTTGTACTGCCTTCGCTTGTTCCTTCAAAAGAACTTAAAACAGCTTTCAGGTTATTTTTACCTGCCTGAATAATACACTCTATTTCTTTCACCACTTTACTCCCATTGAAGGCCGCTTGTGTCCTGAGTCCTCAACACACTTCAGTGCCAATTCTCCCCAATTCTTCCACGCCAATTAGATTGCCAGAACGAATTTCGGGGTCTACAAGGTTGTAAATGTACCCTGTCTCGTTCATTGTGGCCTTAACCTCTCTTACAATGTTTACCTTCCCTGTTCTCTATGGGTGATCTTCCACTTACCAACTCCAACATCACCACTCCAAAGCTATAGACGTCACTCTTTTCAGTTAGCTGTTGGGTGATTAAGTATTCAGGATCAAAGTACCCCCTGGAAGAGGAGGATACATTTAAACGCTAAAAAGAAACGCACAAGAAAGTCAGATGATAGAAAAAGGTGCAGTACAAATTGTTTGGGGAGGCAAACACTTGCATATATAAACAGATTCTGAAAGGGATTAACTGGATTCTTTGGCCATCAGTGCAGAAAAAGTAATTCTGCTACTGCACCATATGTGTATGGAGTGATAAAACCATGACAAGTCTCATTTCAAAACCTTTTGAAAAGAGGAAGAGAAGGGCCCGAACCATCCACAGGTCCACCCTTTCTCCCCTTCCTTTACCATTTCCATTCCCCCCCCTCTTCTGGAATTGAAATCTGAACAAAACATTTAAGTGTAGGCAAGATGACTAACCATTGTTCCCTTAATACAAGAAGTAAGATGATCTCGATCATTACTAAAAGAGCTTGGACAAACCAAAAATCGCCCACTTTTGGCATTCAAATGACCATCAAGAAGTATATTTTCTGATTTAATGTCCCTGTGTATGATGGGTGGCTCAGCAAACTCATGCATATACGCCAGACCCTCTGGCTGCTCCAAGGGAAACCTTTAATCTCCTCGTCCACTTCAATCTCACTCCAGATCTCCCTGTCGCAACTCATCAGTAATTAATTAGTACCTCCATCTAAGATAGAATAAATTCAAAATTATGGTAATAGCATCCACAATGAAGTGGTCACATACAGCACCCTAATCACAATCCCCAATGTCAGCCCAATACCTGGAAACAAGAAGCTGTCTGGATTTGGATGGTATTAGTCCACTTAACTAAACTTTCTTAAATATTATTGTACCTTTTTACTTGTCACTTATAATTTATAATGCAATATCACTTTCAGTTTTGAATTCCAATGCTATAAGCATAAACATGGTAGAAGACACTTTTTTAGGATTGGTGGGAGTATCAAGCTTTGATACTTAATGAAACATTTTATGATAAAGAAACTTTTCTCTTCGAATGCATACATCTCAATAATACAATTTAGTATATCATCTTAGATTTTACGTTACCATTTCTCCTTGAGACATATCATGAAGAACACATGCCCACTGGATCTGAGTGACTGGGTGATTCAAGAAATCATATATATTGTCAAACCAGTTGGCTAAAAATATTCTCTAACTTACTCTTTTTGGCTCCAAAATGGCTTCTGGTCCAAATGCTTATCATAGGATAAAACTAGGGACCAACTTTTCTTAATTATAGCATTCAATCTTGTCATATTCCCAAACAGACTAGTCAACGCAATGGGATGTCTCATCTATCACTCCCAGGTCCAAGTCTAATTAGTCTAGATGGAGAATAATTTTATTGCTACTCTCTCCATTTCTATATGAGTGTCTTTTACCATGATTATGCATATGCATTGGATTTAAAAAGTGAAGTAATATTGCATTAGTGTGTTAAAATGACAAGTACTATATGATTTAAGGAAGTTTAGTTTAAGCGGACTCAGGACGGATTAGTTAAATGGAGGGAGTATTTTGCAGTTGGTAAATGAGTAGGTTGTTGAAGATCATAGCTAGGCATTGAGGAAGGTCATACTCGGCTGAAGAATTAGAATGCCAGATTGCAGTAGAAGTCTTTGAACTACCCAGAACTGAGATTTGATGGCTATATGTATAAGAAGTCTAGTGGATTATAAACCAATAGTGGGTAATGAATGTATCAAGAAGGTTGTGTATTTCTTTTCTTCTTTTTTGCTGAATAAAGGTTGTGTATTTCTAGATAGGAGTTGTTGTTGAGTAGTTCATAAGTTTTATTAACAAAAAAGTATGTTCAGCACGTTTGGTGCTCCTAAAAAAGAAGCTGGGCATCCAGTCAAGATGGTTGAACCAGTAATTTCAGCTAGCAGGATTGAGAGGCTTCAACTATATATTCATACTATAAGAAACATTGTCATTTAATTGCTATATAAATGATGAGTAAGAACTAGTGTTAAAATTCTTGTCTATCAGCATTATATCTTAGCCTGAGCATTTGAAAGATAAGCAAAAACTGAAGGAGTACCTGAAAGACTTGCCCTTAGGCTGCCATTTGGGACATATTCATAAATCAGCATCTGTTCTCCTTTATCATAACAGAAGCCAACTAAATTGACAATGTTTTGTGGTGAACCCTTGATAAAAGCTCAATCTCAGTTTTGAACTCAAAGGCACCCTGCAATGAGCCTTTCTGAGCTTTTTTGATTGCAACTAATTGTCCATTGTCAAGTTTTCCCTTATAAACCTGATCCAAAAGTTTCAACAAAAAGCCTTAGAGAGTGCGAGTTGTGCTGATAGGATATAATTAAGAAGATCAAAATAACATCAGATAGCTAATGCTAGCCCAGAAGAAATGGTATATTAAAAAAAAAAAAAAAAGAAGCGGCATATCATTCTGTACAAAACTACAAACAACAAAGGTCAAATCATCATAAAAGGAAACTTCAAGAAATATATAAATAAAATATTTAGAAAGTATTGAAGTTACAAGACTGCTGACAAGGTCATAATGTGAAGTTGATGACTTTAGGGAACATGGAATTCTGCTAAGAACTAGCTTAGCTTAGGACAGATTTTAGCTAAGGAAATACGGAATAA